>OMLI01018427.1:13057-28361 GCA_900302605.1 Rondeletia loricata
CTAATATTTCCACCACTCTTTCTGTCTGACAAAGACAGAGTCACTATTTATCACTTCTATGCCTATGCCACTGAGATAGAGTGGTAGGTGTTGTTTTTGTGTGTGTGTGTGTGTGTGTGTGTGTGCGTGCGTGTGCGTGTGTGTCATTGAAGTGCACAGTCTTCAATCAAAGCTCAACGTTGCTTTGTCCTTGCACAGGTTTCTCAAGTACTGAAGTAAAATGAAAACAGGAATTATTTCAGCTACTTTGAGTGAACGTGAATCAATCATAGTCAGTCGTAGTTGGATATCAAAAGGGCTAAATCTAGTTTTGCATGATGAGATTTGCCTGTACATTTCAAACCTCTTAACAGGGTTGTAGTGTCTTAGTCCAGCCGTGGTGTTAACCCTGCATTTTCAAAACCTTGCAAGTTCCTGACACCAGTCCATCTGCCACCCTCCCCACCTCTCTCCAATCCCTCCAGAGGCAGGCTTTGAGCAGTTCCGTGTGGCAGAGAAGTCTCATGGGAGTTGGATGAAGCTGTACCTGGAGGGTAACACCTCTGAGGTGTTGACCAACATGGGCAAAAAGGTGCTGAAGCAGTACCTGGAGGCCCTGGCCGCCATGAGCTCCGCCCTCAGCAAGCAGCTGGGCAAGTACGACATGTACTCCATGATCGCAGGCATGGTCTTCGTGTTTCAGGTGAGTAGAGTAGCTCAAACAAAAGAGCACTCTAACCAACGGTAGATTGATGTGGCTGGGTAGATAAGTGCTTTGTTAATCCATGGAGGACATTGGGGTGTAGCGACAAACTGAAAACTTAAACTTAAAAAAGAACCTTCTCCACATTTGAATATATTCTTAATTTTGCAGATTAACAGTTGAAATTTTATTTTTGATGCAGGAAATGTTTCCAATAGTGACAATCTTATAGAATGATTCATTATGCCTGCGCAGGTCTTTTATGCTCGATACGTTTTGACTATTTGTGTGTACAATGCCTGCAGAAAGTATTAAACCCCCTTGACTTTTTCTGCATTTTGTGGTTTTGCAGAATGAATACAAAATGGATGAAATTTGGTTTTTTTGGTCAACAATCTACACAAAATACCCCATAATGACACAGTGAAAACATGTTTTAGGGTCATTGTCCTTTTGGAACATAAATCATCACCCCAATCTAAAATCTTTGGTACTCTGGAGCAGGTTTTCCCCAAGAATGTGCCTGTGTTTGGCTCCATTCATTGTTCCCTCTTTCCTTGCAAGTCTCCCAGTCCCTCCCGCAGAAGAGACCCCCCACAGCATGATGCTTACACCACCATGCTTTGCCAGTTTTCTGCCAGACATAGCACTTTGCATTACAGCTGAAGATTTCAATTTTGGTGGCATTAGAACACAGAATGGTTTGCCTCACGCTCTCAGAGTGTTTCCCGTGCCTTTTTGCTAACTCCGGGTGTGCTGTCATGTGCCTTTTTATCAGGACTGGCTTCCTGACCACGGTCCTTCTTACCCAGTTGCTCAGTTTGGTGGCATGACCAGCTCTATGAAGAGTCTGGGTAGTTCCATATTTTTTGCATTTCCTAATGATGGAGCCGACTGTGCTCTTGTGAAATCCCAACACTTTAAAAATTGTTTCATACCCTTCCCCAGATCTGTGCCCCCTCACAGTTATGTCCGTGAATTCCAAGGACAGTTGCTTGGACTTCACTGTCATCTCTTGAGTTATATAGACATGTGTGTTTTGTTCTGAATCATGTCTAATCAGTTAAATTGGCCACATTTGGACTCAAACCAAGTTGTAGAGACATCTCAAGGACATTCACATGAATTTGGATGCACCTTAACTCATTTTGAAGTGTCACTGCACTTTAAGTCATTTGTAAGATTGAGAGGAAAATGTATTGATCATGAACTAAACCACAAGGTGGAAGCGTTGTTCTCGGTCGTTTTTGCAAAAAATACGAACCCTTAACAAAACGTCACTGGACTGACCTTCTCTCTATGCATTATCTTTGCATCCGAGTTCGAATGGCATTGTTCTCACCTGCCCAAACAAACCGAACTAAAGCAGTAAGCGCTCCAGAGTTCAGATAAACTGCTCCAAACATGCTCGGTGTGAACGCTCCCTTAATTTGTTAATGGTTATACTGCAGATGAACAAAAAGTTGATCGTTCATCATCTGTGCTATAAGCCTGTTGAACTCACACAGCTGAGAGTCAGATAGTGTTGGTCCTGTGGATGGCAGTTCCCATTACTGATATTGACTATGTTGGTGAATTTGTTGTTTTGTGTATGATGTTTTTATGGACATGATTGATGTGTATTCATATGACTCGTTGTGAGACAGAATTGTCTGCCTTTGTGCTTTATGTTGATTCAAGGATGACCATGACTGATGGTCACTGATGGGTGATGATGTTGTACTAGGCCCCCTTTCAGTTGTGGTTGGTTTAATCTGCTTTCATCGTGTAGGCTAGACTAGGCTTTTATGTCTTCCCTGTGTTATGTGTATATGGTTCTGTGTTTTTATGTATACACCTGGCTACAACAAGTGTTTCCCCTACGGGAGAATAAAGTTTAACCTGAACCAGGGTCTTTAAAACACTTTTCAAATTCACCCTCAACTGTGTCTCCTCCTCTCTCCATTCTCTGTGTCCCTCTCGGCCCTCAAGCTCCTGGTGGTCTTACTGCTGGCTATGCCAGAAGCCCTGAGTGGTGCAGCAGAAGTGGACGTCCCAGTCCTCTCAGCCCTGCTGTCCCTGCCTTTCTACCTCTTGTGCCTGCTGCTCGCCTCGGTGCATGTCCTAGTGTGCACATCTGCTGAGAGCTCCTGTTACTTCTGCAGCCTCTCCTGGGGTCTCGTGTTTGCTGCTGTTGCCTTCTCCTCAGCAACGTTCTGTATTCTGGTCTCCATGGCAACAAGGCAACTCCCCTTGGGACCAAAGATCCTCGGGACGGTGAGTTGTGCACCCAGCATTTACCGCCCAAACACAGGGACAGATTGGATAGTTGGCCTCATAGATATATTCACATGCATGCATTAGTGAGTGTATGTTGCACCTATAGCTGCACTACGCAACTTAGCATGTTGGCAGCTCAAATGGCAGCGAGACGTAACTGTTTGAAAAATTTGAACTTCAATACCCAGAAATCCTGTAAGGTCACATCAGTAAACTGCACACAGCACGCTCATGTTTACCAACCTGGCTGGTCTGTGATGCTTTATACCAAATGATACCAAAGGGACGAGAGAGGAAAAATATCTAATGTTGGTGAGTCCAGCTTTCTCTGGACGGAGCGCTGCTCACTGCTGTTTGAGAGACAGTTTGTATTTCACTCTTAAATTTCTATTCATCACTTCCTGTGGGTGGAGAAGTCCATACGAGACACCAGAATTGCATTTGGGCAAATAGGGTGAAATTACCTGGTGTCAATCCGGGAGGATGCAGTCCCACTTTGTGATTTATGCTGATGAGACTAATGCAGCTTTAAATCAGTTGAATGTCACAGTAAAGTGAAACAAAGGTCTTAGAAGAAGCTCTCCAAAGTTTTACTAGATTGTTTTGGATCTGTGACAATTGAAAAATCACTCGACCAAAAAGTGGCCCGAGAGGAGTGTTGGGCGAGTGCCTCTCCGTCGATCTGAGACTCGGGCACCGTTCGTTTTAATCACACAGTGCTTGGCTGTATGCACGGCTTGTGAAGTGTTAGACTTTGTAATGAGGGATTGCAATGAGCCACTTTATTAGCCGACAGTAATGCATAGAACAATTGATTCTTTAATTCTCCATGCAATATAGGCTAATCATTTGTTAATGATGATATAATTAATGCAGTAATACAAGTTTGTCTATATGAAATTGCATCCCCTTGCAATAATTGTTTAATATTGAAACATTTAGGAATTATTATGTTTTGAGAATCTATTTGTGATCAATGCAATAGTTGTGAGAGTCATAGTTAATGAACACTTAGAGGAATCTGGAACCAAAACACAGCATTGACAAAAATAAATGTTTACTTGAATAGGGATGGAAAGTTTGTTAACGACATAATGGCTATGTTGAAATTTACATCAACAAATAAAAGTAATTGCCAGCTATATTTGGATTGGAAGTGCAAACTATTCAGAAGGCTTTCAGTCTTTTGTGTTTCCTTAAAGTGCGAGCCATCATTATGACCGCACCTCTTCACTCATTATCATTTATCTGTAAAGTTACATCGAGAAAGTACTGATACAGCAAAAAGAAGAAAGAAACCAGACTGCCCTCTTGACTGTAATTACTACTACCAAAGGAAAACTTCACCAATGAATGAATTCACTTTGTACAATAAGTATTTAGACTAAATTACATGTTTTGATGTTTTGGCTCTGTGCTGTTTTTTTACTTTGGATGTGAAATGACACAATGACTATGAAATTGAAGGTGTCACATTATTCACTTTTCATGCGTGTACTATCAAATGATTCATGTCTCCATATAAGAATAAAGTGACTCATGATATTTCTCAAAAGTTGTTTTTCCAAAAAGTAGGGCCATATCTTTAATCCATATGAAAAAAATCTCACCTACAGAAGAGTCACAATACTGGATCCTGATTGGCAGACAGTACCAGCCCCACAATTCAAATGATACATAAATGCTCAGTGTTTGCATGCCAGAGAGTGTTTCAGTTCAGTGCTGCAAGCCTGCCTGGTAGAAAGGATTTAAACAGTTGTTTAGGGCAGAGTGACAATTAAGAGCAAGTCCTGTTGCGATGCATTGCCTGTTTGAAACTGTATGAAACTGCCTGGAAGAATGAATGGGTTTTTGAAAGTCTATATAAGATGTCTGAAAAGGCCCAATCAGCCTGTGTGCAGGGAATATTAGTACCCCATAATAATATTGATTTATTGACGAATAACTCTGTAATCTTGCCTCAACTGTAAAGCTATTTCTCATGTGCAGCAGCAGCTAGGCTTTCAGCTAGAACTAAGAAGAGAGATCATGTAAGTCCCGTTTTAGCTTCCTTACGTCATCTTCCAGATGATGTTGGAATTGATTTTAAAATCCTATTGATTACTTATAAAGCAGTAAATGGCTTGGCCCCATCTTCCATTAGAGAGCTTTTAACTCCCTACGTACAGAAGTGTCATCTTATATCATGTCATGTTTTATATCTTTGTACTGTTCCGAAAATGCTGATTGAGCATTTGCAATGAAATGAATCTTTGTAATATCTCTTAAAGCTCCACTAGGCAACTTCACACGTTGGTGGCTCCAAATGGCAGCTAGAGGGAAAAGATCTAACGTTGAGTTCAGCTTTCCGTGGATGGATTGCTCACTCACTGTTGTTTGTGAGAAACTTCCTGTGGAGTTACAAGTTAACGTGACACCAGAGTTTCATTTGGGCAAATAGGGAGAATCTATGAGTTCTCAATTAGGATGGATGGGATGCTCTTCTCTATTGAAGCATCATTTTGTGATTAAGGCTGATAAGATAGGTGTTTTTTTCACATTAATATTTTGCCTAGTGCAGCTATTTCTTTCTCGCACCATGCTATAGTTGCAGATGGAGATGCAGAGAGAGCCAGTCAGAGGGAGGAGATTGAGCTTGAATGTGCAGCTATTACAGATTGAATATATTAAGACCTCTCTGGGGAGAGAGATGTACAGTTATAGGAAGAACAGAAGAATGACTGCATTATGGGAGGCATCCAACGCTTTTATTAGTTAGAATGATTGGTTTCTCTGTGAGACGGGGTAAGGTTGAAAAACCGGAAGATTAAAGACACTTATTAAAAAAGGAACTTGTTAGAAAGGACTGCAAGTCACTGCTCAGACAAATATGTGATTAGAATTTCAATTCAGTGGATTTTATTAAACTAAAGGTGAATATGCTTTATTCAGAATAAGAAGTAATTTCTTTGAAGGAGGTGACAAAGTGGGATGTTTGGCAAGAGAAATGGAGGGGAATGCCAATGGTTAAATACTAGCAATATAAAAAAAGGACCAAGAACTACTTAAAATGGG
Source organism: Rondeletia loricata (assembly GCA_900302605.1). Classification (NCBI taxonomy): domain Eukaryota; kingdom Metazoa; phylum Chordata; class Actinopteri; order Beryciformes; family Rondeletiidae; genus Rondeletia; species Rondeletia loricata. The sequence goes on from OMLI01018427.1 coordinate 19,053, forward strand.
TATTAATGGAGTTTCTCACGACTTCTATAAAAAGTTTACTTCAGTCTGAGAACAAAGCAGGAGAGAAAGATTAATACGTTATTTTTTGGCCGGCTGAAAATATGTAATATTTCAAATGAGCAAGCTTGAAAGTCCAGAGTTTCCTATTACAGAGTGGTAAGTTAGAAAGGCTATTTCACAACTGCATGATGGAAAGCCTCCACGGCTGGACGGCCTGCCAGTAGAATATGATAAATCATATATATACGTATTAGCCCCAAGAATGGCTGAAGTATTTTCAGAGGCATATTGCGACTGATTAGTCGGTTTCATTTCAAGACGCTCTCGTAAAACGTTCCCCTAAACATGATAAGAATCTATCAGTTTGACGGGAAGATGGTATCAAAGATCCTCTTGATACAGAGTTGGAGAAAGTTCGACCTTAAATAATTCACAGTGATCACGGAAACGGGAGCTTAACCAATAATTTCAGGCGGGCTGTTGCACTTTATTTGGATGAAAAGGTCATCATCCTGCCATATCACTGAGCTTTGTCTTGATACGGAGGAGGCCTCTGACAGGGCCGAATGAAGGGCAATATCTTTTATTTGGCTTTGGCCCAGGTTTTGACAGAGGGATTGATGTTCTATATATTGGCCCTGAGGCAGGCTGAAGGAATGATATGTTCCTTTTTCATGCTATCCACGTCGACAGAATGAGGGAGATCCTATCTCTTTGATCTTTTTTAATAGCATGACAACCTTTATTTAATTTATGAAGGGAAATGCTGAAATCCAAGGGGGCGAGGTATTTGTTTCTGTTTTTATATGCAGATGATATTTTGCTATTTACCAATTATCCTCCATTCCCTTATTACCATATCTATAAATAAATCTATACAAATAGATAATAGTTCCTAAATGTAATTATATTTCATTGATGCTTCCAGTATGTTTTCTATCAGTTTTTCATTAATATAACGTGATTACAGATTTCCTGTTGGAGGGGAGATGAACATGAATGAGTATGCCAAAGATGTATTCACTGAAAGAAAAGATGTGGAATTGTATAATGTTGTTTTTGAGGTTTCAAAATTGGCCAACCACTGGAGGAGAGAATGCGTAGAGCTGGAAAACAGTAATATAGCTCTCTTTGGGCCATGACATGTTTTATCACAAAAAACAGAGACGCTGGAGGCATACAGGACATCAATCCTACTCTCAGTAACTCAAGGGTGTACATAGAATAAATGAGCCGTCCCTGTTTAACCAAAGACATGCCTCTGTCTGGCTCAACCCTGAAATATGTATGGGAAAGAGAACTATATTTTGGGAGCAAACTGGTAACAGAGGAGGTATTTACTCTGGGAGACATTCACAAAAATAAATGATTTGAAGAGAGTTGTATGAAATATAACTAGATAATTATTATGTATGAAATATATGCAACCTAGAAGCTGTGTATCCTAAATTTGCCTCACTTGAGTGATTTTTTTCCTGCTCCATGTTTGAAACAGACAGCATTTTAATGTCACAGAATGTCGTGGAAAGTCAACAGGGATACAGGCCTGTAATGTTTGTGATGAAAAAATATTCATATAGTAAGAATTTTGCCACTACATAGAACTTGTTGAATCTCATCACACTACAAAAAATAACCTTTCAAGGCATAGTGAACAACAAGTCTGCCTTTTTGCACTTCACACTATCTCTATCAAAATATACAGCAGCTATACTTTGCTCTAAATTAGACTGTTTCAGTATGAAGTACATGTTTGACTTAATGAGTGCAACTAAACAAGGGTCTTCGATATCAAGCTAGATAGGCATGAATCACCAAAGCAGTAGTTTGTCCCTACTAATTACCATTCAACAGTTCAACAGCAAAATTATAAGTGCTAAGGGATCCGTGCCACAGTGGTGGGCAAGGTGAAAATAGGTTGAGTACTAAGTTGTTGTGGTCAATAATTACACCTGTTATGAACAAAACATGACAAAGCCGGCAGTTTAAGCCATTTGTTTATTTTATTTGGTTATTTGGATCCCCATTAACTGTTGCTAGCAGCAGCTACTCTTATTGGGGTCTATACAAAAATCAGAAATTGACTCTGCAGTCATACCCTTATGATTTGGAATCAAGTGTCTTATCTTTGTTAGTTTCATAGTTATGGCTAAAAAACAATAATCATCTAATGGTGGAAATCCCAGATCCAGATTACCACCAAAATCGAATTAATTGTTCCTTGGCCCAAGGCCGATCTGTCCACCAAATTTCATGGAAATCCTTTCATACGTTTTTGAGATATCCTGCTGACAGACAGACAAACTAACTAACAGGGGCGAAAACATAACCTCTTTGGTGCAGGTAAAAATAGGAACGTTCTATTACTTAACTACACACAACACATTTCAGGTGTTTTTTGTCATTTCTGCAAATGCTCCTTTCTTAATGCACTCTACCTCTCTTTCTAGTCTCCGTCGAGGGGCGGCGGCAGTGAGTGGGCGCTGTCAGAGCTGGATGTTTTGCTGCTGGCCGGCACGGTGGGCCACACTCTCAGCCTGGCGGCCAGCAGCTTCGTCGAGGAGGAGCACCAAACCTGGTACTTCCTGCTCAGCACCCTCTGCCTCGCCATCTTCCAGGATGTCTGCCGCAAGTACTTCAGAGAGCAGAGTAGCTCCGGGGATGAGGAAGAGCGCATCCTCCCCTCCAAAGCCTTTCATCCCTCTGTCTACCCCCAGGCAGAGGTTTGCTCAGAGAGATGGCTAGCGCTAGCTACCCCGCCCTTCACGCTGGCCTGCTGCCGGCTACTGCGCTCCCTCAACCAGACCGGGGTGCAGTGGGCCCATCTTCCTGACGTGGGACACTGGCTTAACAGGTGGGCCAGTTGTCTAAAATGAGATATATTATTAAGTGCTATTCGAAAATAAATAAGACACAAACACAATAAAAGCACGTATACAACAATATAAAGTTATAATAGTTATAGAATTAGCCTTATCTGAAAGTAGAATTTGATATACAATCTGCTGAATGTGCATTTCACAGTGTAAATGCAGCCTGGTGCCATATCCCTTAGTAGTGGTAATTGTTTAAGCTCTCATTTTCAGTTTTATATCACTGTAATGAGCCTAGTTTTTTACAATTTTGCATGCATGCTGCGGCTGTAGGCATAAATTGTTAATGTTGTTTCCTCTTGCACCACAGAGACCACAAGCCCTCCAGACCTTTGCACTGAAGCGCTAGTAACCTCTTTCCAAACAGCCATGCCACAGAGAAAGCTATCTATTCTAGTCACGGAATTGTTTTGGAAACTGAGGAAATCAGGGAACAAACTCAAGCCAGTCACACCAGCAGACACTTCAGAACTATTTAGGATAGGATAGGATAGGATAGGATAGGATAGACTTTATTGTCCCAGAGGGAAATTTGCCTTGGACATCAGTGTCTGTCTGCAGTATAAAATCACAGTAAAAACAAAACAAGAACAAAACGACAACAACAAATACATTCATCCATCAATTACACATGTCCCTTACATTACAAAAAGTGCATACATAGTACAATGGCAGTGATGGCAGTGGTCAACAGTGATCAACAACAAGAGGAACAGCTACAGCGTACCCATACTACAGCCTCGAACCCTTGTAAGAAAGAAGGGCTGAAAGAAAGACAGAAGATAATTTTTAAAGCTGCACAAGGCAGCTTTGCACGTTAGCGGCTCCAAATGACAGCATAGAATGTGAACTTCAATACCCAGAAATCCTGTAAGGTGACGTCAGTAAACTGCACACAGCACGCTCATGTTTACCAACCTGGCTGGTCTGTGATCTTTATACCAAAGGATACCAAAGAGACGAGAGAGGAAAGTTTATATCTCACTCTTAGGTTTTGATTCATCACTTCCTGTGGGTGGAGAAGTGTACAATCCCGACACCAGAATTTCATTTGGACAGATAGGGTGAACCTGTGGGGTCTGAATTAGGAGGGATGGGATGCTCTTCTCTAGTGCAGCTTTAAGTCAAGTGAGAAAGAACTATATTTTATTTAGCTAAATAAAATGACATGAAAACACACATGGTTCTCTCAAATGAGCACAGAGATTACAGCATATTGTTTGTACTCTCTTTTGCCCTTCATCCTTAAAGGGAAGGTTTAGGGTGTTTACAGGCTTATCTTGTTGAACACTAAACAAGTCTCCTCGAGTCCTCTTGTGACATTCAAACATTTTTATGCCAGTGTTTTTCTTTCTGAGAATCTGGCAACACCCTCCAGTTAGGATGTGTTCAAAGAAAGATTGAAGAATTGAGAATAGTCCTCTATGGTCACTCAGACTGTAGGAAAAGGTTGCCGATTTATTGGCGAAGCTGTGGCTGTTTCAAGGTCATTAACATTCTGTCAGCACCGCGGGTCGGGGGATTATAGTTTGTTCTTTAACATGCGCCACATTGTGGAATAGAGACGTGGATAACTGACCTTTTCCCTTTCTCCCTACCTTCGCCACCTGTTGCCTCATCTTGTCTCAAAGCACCTAACTCCTCTGATCCAGCTAACAGCTGAATACAAGGGTCCTACTCCTCTGTCCTTTGAGCTCCTCTCTGTGCTCAGTATGGTGCCATTTCAAACCTCAGATGTTTGCCTTTTAATGTTTCAACTGGTGCTGTTGGTTTCATCTGTTGAAATTTTCTCTGTGGCTCCAGTGAATAGTCAAGTTCAAGCATCAACCTAACTTCAGTATCGAAATGAAAACTCCTTTTTTGAATTAATGAAATTACTTATTGAATAAATTTTTGCTCATCCCTTATTTTGGGGCAAAATGAGGGAATCTCTTAATTAGATTTGAAAACAACTGGTAACACATACACACACACACCACATACTGTTATAAGTGTATGTTCCAAATTGAAGAGCACCACTTCATATTACAGTGCGTGGCAGTTACTTGAATTCCTTTCTGTCTGTCGTCTCTTGCCAGCTCCGAACACAAGATGGTCCTCTCCCTGCTGGCTGCTTTCTGTCTGATTGTCATCTACTTCCTGATTCAAAGACGATGCTCATGGGTGTCCAAGATTGCCCTGGCCCTCGGACTTTTGGGTGTCTACAGCTACCGGGCGGCGGTCGGCAACGTCTTGTTTCCCTGGCAACACGCTGGTCGAAATATGTCCAAGTAAGTTCCTGTGAACCCCCCTGACCGTGATTTCATTGAACGTATCACACGGCAGATTGCTCTTCTTTGTTAGTCAGTTGATTTATTGTGTGAGAGTGATGAGTTGTGCTCTGATGCAGCTGAGCGTGGAGTCTGCAGTACTGTATGTGCCATAGGGGACAAAGATTCAGACCCACATCCCTTCAGCTGTGATGATGAACTGCTGTACTCCGCAGGTTCTTTTGGCCTACATTCACCTAAATCCCCCCTAACGCAGGGTCCTCGAAAAGTCTAAGATTAAATTAATTACATTTAAAAGGGCATCAAGTAATCTGTGACCTTTATTGACTTATATTGGCAACCAGTAGGAATTGCAACAACATTGATAGAACTTGTCTCCTCCTACACAAGTCCCACCTCTATCACCCCTCCTGTCCCCTTGGGCTACGGTAGCCTGTGATTTACATGAACAATAAAGTCACATTTCACAATAGAGTGGAGTAAGCTAGCTAATTAGAGCAGAGATCCAACAGAAACATCTAGTGAAGAGGTTATATATCACCATGCTAATACTTGGCTTGAGAACGAGGCTTTTAGCCTTCGTAGCTGAAATGTCTTGCGTCGCTTGTAGTTTTTGTTCCAAAAAGTAATGGTTGAGTCATCAGCAAACCTATCAAACCCCTGCTGTTATGTTATGGGTATTTTGTGCTATGGAACTGTAAAAATCGTACTTATTGCACCTTTAAATATAGTTATTAGAGGTATTTTACCATGTAAAAAGAACAAGGATTCCTTTTGATTAAGAATAATTAAATTAAATCAAATGTTGTTATTGACAGATTTTTTTTGCAGTTTGAGATATTTATTGTGGCGCCAGCGGAGTTTGCAAAGCAGAGCAGGGTTAATACAATATGCAAAACAGCACATTCAGAAAGGTCTTAAAGTCTTAAACCTGCAGATACACTGAACCAAACATCTCCTCTCCTAGACCTTGATGAATCAAGAATCACACTAGGGTCATATTTATGTTCAGTTCAGATATCTTTTATTGCAGTAAATGTTTTACAGAGATGGGACTTTTTGTTTTTTTGGGTTTTCAGGCATTTTGGATACACAAATCCCATTCACTTGTAATTGGAGATGACTGTTTCCATGCTTTTTCCTGCTTTTTTATGTTGCTGATCACATCCCTTCTACCAATTTATTGATATACCTTTTCAGTTACCAATGCCATTGGTAATTGGTAATATGATTTCATATCTTTCAAGTAGGGATAGCACAGTATATATTATAAACAATTCATTTGATGTACAACCCTTGACTCAGGACACGCATGCAAACCCAATAATATTCATTTTAATCAGGCAGGTTAATGATTGGAAGAACACCAGTAAAAGAAAAACTTGAACCATCGAGAGACAATACCTTCAGAAACAGTTGGCAGTGTATTTTGGACATACTGTAATTCATCCAACTCAAACTGAATAATGAAAAAAGATGTTTCATGTATAAAGGATACAGTGTTCTGGCCAGTAAGCTGTTTGATAAATGTATTTTATGCGATGAGAAGATTTATACCGCTTTACACTGCATATATTTAATCCTTTAGCACAATGTGTAGTATATAAACTGTAGTTAGCGTTGTGTAAAAGTCTTGCAGCTCCTAAGTGTGGTAATTCTTCATTCTGGTGCCTGTAGCTTGGCACAGAGTTATCGGGTACGAACCCCCGTCAGAATATAATGAGTGCAGGGCTGCACACAGTTCTCCTGTCTAGTTTTTCTGACCTCCCCTCATCTACCACCAGAACCTGGCCTTCCCTAACCTTTCCTGTTCTCCTTGGCAGTCTCTCATACTTGCTCACCTAATTAAAAGCTCAACCTCTCACCCTTATCCATGCACAGGCACCTGACTAAAGCCACGCAGGGACCTGGCTTCTTTTGACATACTGTATGATTGACAAGGTTGATGGTTGACCCCGTCCTCCAGCTATTTCTTCAGACCTCAGGAAGTTGGTCGTTACGGTGCTCCGCCTCAAGTGCTTATTTTAGATTTAGTCCACACTGTGGATTCTTGGCTAAGCTCTTTAAGGTTAGCCAAACATTTGTCTTTGGCCTTTGGCAATAACATGCAATTCATCTGAGGTGTTGCGTCTGAATAGAGTCAAGAGAAGCCTTATTTGTTCAAATATGTTATAATGGAAGCAGAAGCACTCGGCGCGTGTGATCCCATTTCTCTTAAGTGAATGAAAGCCCAAAATGTTCCACTTCTTAATATGTTGTTTCTTATGCACCATGTTGTGAATGTAAGAGGGGATGACTTTGTCTAATGACCCTTTCTGAAGTCTGGTCCTCTTGGGTTCCTCTTTTGCAGTGTTCTATCAGAGTAGACCCCCTGACAGGTCCTGGTTCCCTCCTTCCCTTTGTGCCAACTGCCTAATTGCGTTGTTGCATCTTTCAGAATGGCTAATGGGGTTGAGAACAGCCAACATTGTTCCCTTTAAACAGTTCAAAGAGGCACTTAGATTGATGTCGCCGTGTATATGTCTCTCTCTCTTTCTCTCTCTCTCACATGAACACACACACCTTTCCAGACGGAGTAATCAGAAATGAACCTGAAAATAGAGAGCTAGTCATCTGACAGGGCAAGCTAGTCCAAAAAAATCATGTTGTTTTTTTTTACATGTATTTATTTGTATTTAACCAGGTGCAGTAGTCCCATTGAGATTAAGAATCACGTTTTCAAGAGAGTCCTGCCCAAGAAATGCAGCATCATGACAAACATAAAAGATGCAGACAGACAACATCAAAAATGCACCAAAGCAATTAAGATACAGTCAGTCACGTAAAATATAGAGAAGTGTTTCAATAGGAAGTAGTCCAACATCAAAGCAGCAGGCTCGAGGGCCAAGCCTGTCTAAGCCTGTGTAGATCAAGTTCGTTACAGTATGTGTTCTCCTTCGCAGCATTTACGGCACATTTCACACTGAGCACCAACCACAGGAAGCATTTAAAATGTTTATGTTTGTATTTGTGTCTGACTGTGTATGCGCTTTACACCTGCACAAAACATGACCCATTTATTCACTCACTGCTTTATCTAGAAAGCTTTTGCTGTGCAGGTTCCCAATTTAAAAATATTCATGCATACCGATCCCTCTTAAAAATGGAAATGTATTCAAACTCCTTTCAAAACACCTGTGAACCCCTACCTTCACCACACACACACACACACACACACACACACACACACACACACACACACACAGAGAATTCTGTTTTCAGGTTTATTACCCAGGGGGTAAACCATTTTATAACCCTATTTCAAAGGCAAATCTGTGATGCTACAATCTATCAGAGGTAAACTTAAACAGATTATTATCCTCCAATGGCTTCTAATAAGCATTATTAATAAAAAAAATGCCTTTGTCTTTATTTTATCTTTCCACCTAAATCATGTCAGGAATTATAGGCCATAGGTGCTTTAACTGATGAAGCTGCAGAAAAAGCGAGATTTAACTCAATCAGGCTCCCAACACACGCTGCCAGCAAAGCAGAGACTGATCTAGTGGCTTGTTTTATTATTAGATGGATGCTTTGTCTGTATCCATTGTGTTAGAATCTCCCAGTTAGTCCCAGTGGCATTTTGACGGTGGCGACTCCTCACACTCCTCTGCTTCATCCCACAGAAAGACTGGGGCTCAGATAGAGTGGGCGGGCCTTCCTTCTCCTCAAAGCTTTCCTCTAGCAATGACTTACTCATTTTGGCTGATGTAAGTGCTGGGCTTGATGGAGGTGATTGATGGAGGTGATATGCCAAACATGTTCCGGGGGTTGGACGTAGTCTTACCTTTCTTCCTTACTCATTCTTGGTAGAACACCAGCGCTTGTTTCCAAGGTAACGTGTTAGTGAAACCCAGGCAGCTCATCCGTACCACAACCTGACAGCTACTAGGGCTGGGCAAAAAAAACGATACACCAATACATCGCGATTATAATTTTCCCGATTGTGAATCGATTCTGCAAATCCTAATATAGATTTTTTGGAATTTTTTTGAATTTTTATTTTTTTGTACATTTATTTTTTTTAATATATGCTGCGAACATGCAATTGATGGGGATGTTGCATGTTGGCTGTTAAGCTAAGCTGCTGTTTTGAATGTATGTAGCCCTCTATATTCATTATTTAA
>OMLI01018428.1:0-10631 GCA_900302605.1 Rondeletia loricata
CAAGAAAGAAATAAAGCAACCGAGAGTTAATGACAGTGAGACAGACAGAAAGAGAGAAGGGTAGCGAGAAGAGAGAGGTTGGTGCTATCATCCAGTTAGCGGCTGGTGCTGAGGGAATACTGTCCTGTCATCGGAGCCAGCCATGCAGAAGGGGAAGCGAGCTCTTCTATTGCACCTTGGCGTCTGTCTGCGTCTGTGCAGCACCATCTTATTGCCTTGTCGCCGCTCACATTGTCTGACCACGGTTCCCTCAATCTCCTACCCTATTTCCCCCCCCACCCTTTAACTCTCTCCTCTCTCTTCTCATTTATTCCTCCTATATCTCTTCTCAGATTTTCTGCCCCGTGTGAAGAACATCCATCTCCCACTCCTCCACTTCATTTTTTCTTCCTCCTCTCTTCCCGCACCACCACTCACATCCCCCCAGTTAATTTTCGTGACTTTTTTCTCTTTCTCCGTCCTTCTCGTCATGCTCCGATGCTTATGTGGGAACTCCGGTATTATGCCTGCGGTGCTGTGGCCTTGGCCTGTGGGTCAGCGCTCAGGCCCAGAGGGGTGCTGCTCCTCTGGCCTCTGCAGACCGGGGATACTGGGCAGTGTGCTGGACTGGAGGGCTGGAGGGTTGGAGGCCACAGAGGTCACAGCCATTCAAAACCTTGGCTCCCAGCTCAAAGGTACGGGGTGAAAGAGGATCACGCTTCTGGAGGAGAAAGAGAGCTCTTGTTTCCCCATGGCTCACAAAGGACACAGCCATGCAGCCAGCCAGGCAGGCTCTCCCAAACAACAACCCCATCCTTCCCTTGTCATGTGATTACATTCTGTGTGTTTCTATGCACGGCAACAGGCGTTATTAGGTTTGTGCTGCAACATAGCGATAATATATGGTGTTTATTTTTAATAAACCAAGCCGTGTCTGTACACATCTCCAGAGCCGTTGCTCGCAATATATAATACTTGGCTAGAGTGTTCATCTTTCACATTTACGATACTCATATAGGTAGGGGAAGAAGTCAATAACTTTCAGGGTCTGGTGCAGAGCCACTAAGCCATTCCCTCGTCCTGCGGTATTGAAAAAGCAACTTTATTTTGATTAGTAAACAGTGGAGCATGCCCTTCAGGGTACTTCCCATGACTGGGAGGGACGTAAAGGTTAATCTTCAGTTTATTGCCACCAGCAGTCAGACAGATAGTATCTTTTAAAATTCCCAGTCAGGCGTTATTGATCCGCTGACGTCAGAAGCCCCCAGACATGACATTTCATGTTTCCCATGCTGCCTGGACCATTACACGACTATCTATGTTCACTATCGCCGCTCAGAAAGACTCTCCCAGCCTCATTCTGTGGCATCTGGCTAAATACTCCGCAACATACTGTAGCTAATTTACTGGCTTAATCTTCGGAGTGGAAATGTTGGGGTGTCAGCTTAAATCATCTGTGCTTAGATCTAATGTTCCGCTATGCAATTCACCTTCACCGAAAACAAAGCCGCCAAGTCAGAGATGGAAGTGATAAGGCATCCTTTCCCTACTGCAATGAGCCGTCTCTCTGCGTTATCTGGCCTATTAATCTGAGTATGTATTTTATCTGAGGCAAACAATGGGGTCAGTGATCAGACTGGCGAATGCCCTGCCTTCTCCTCTTCCCTCGCTCTCCTCCCTGTGTCTTCTTTAGATGCCGGCCCGTGATGGGAAATCTATACGGTGCGAGGGGCCAATTTAGCTGGCTCCAACAGTGTGGGTTTGAAGAGCGAGCAGCCAGGGTAAACACGGTGAATAACGCCCCCGCTCTCTAAATGATTTCAGCGTGAGGAGATGCGAGGGGATGGTATTTTTCACCGGCTATATTCCCGGGACGTGTGAGATGTGGGGGAGAGAGGAGTTCAAGGAAGTTTTCCAGCTTCGCCTGCTGCTTGAGGCCGGTGTTGTTTACCAAAGCCATGCAGTTCTCTGTGCGTGTGTATAGCTGTGTGTGTGTGTGTGTGTGTGTGTGTGTGTGTGTGTGTGTGTCCGTGCATGTGCCTATGCCTTCACGTGTGTTCTATATGGCATGCATGACTGTTATACCCCCTGTCTAGTGTCATAAACTCCCCAGTTACGGCTTCTTCTTTTTTTAAGGGTCTGTCCAATAAGCTAAAAACATTCCCAGAGTGTCTGTTTTTGTTTACCGTCTACATTTAGCATGGCATTCCCGTTTAGGCCTTCCCTAGTCCAGACTGCAACACTTGTCTAACTCATTCCTATTTAAGATACGGTGTATCAGGCTTAGTGGGCTGCAATTAATTCACTGCCTCCGGGCCTCTCTGGCTTTGTATGTGAGGTCAGTCTGGGTCAGGACAGATTTTTTTTCCTGAGCGTAAGCAGCACTAGGTTTGTGTTGGATCAGATGAGACTGGGCTAATTCTCTCCAGCAGCTGGTCCTTTTCACTCACTGTTTACCCTCCGATGCTAAATCCACTGCTTTGCCCTGCCTGCCCATAAAGACATCTCTTTACACTTCAAGCGGCCAAATTTAACAATCCAGAGGGCTTTAATTAAAAGCAGAACGGATGCTTTCTTTTTTCAGGTTGTATTGATTCAGTCGGGGGGTATTTGGTCTGAAGTAAGCGAAAACTCTACATTGGACAGGGTGGACTCTAAATTGAGTTGTGTCATGTATCTTCAAGGCCAAGCCAGTTCTTTGGTTTCTAAGCCCCGTCATTATCTCTGGTGTCCCTTGTTTCGACTCCCCCCTCGTTGGCGGATTCAGCTGAAGCCGAGCAGCTTCTCTGGTCATTTGGTTAGCTGCTTGGTGGGTCAGCCGGTTCTCTGTGCTCTCTGTGGCCACTCTGCATCTGGGAGTTGTTTGCCGAGTGCTGTGTCATCAGGGCTTTGCTGTCTTGCCCCAGAGCGAGCTAAGTCTAAACACTGCACTTTGTGGCTGAAAGGCCATCTGTCAGGGGGAGGGAATCCGGCTTCTCCACCAAAAAGCATAAACAGGGGCGGGCTGTTAAGCCGCGGTGCAGCTCACTGTCATGGAAATGCCTCATCTGAGTAAGGCTCAGGCTCTAATCCTGCACCCTCCCATCTTCGCAGCTGCTTTTTTGGGGGCTACATGGCATGTCCCGAGCTGTCTGTGCATCCTCACTGCCTGTTTAGTCAAGAGATAGGATCCTTATGAATAAAATGTAATCAGAGATGGTTGGTTGACTTGTTGGCTGGTGGTTTACAGCATGTTTATGTATGCTAAACCCGTCATCATCCATACTCTGCACTGGCTTAACGGGTTTGCCCGCAGATAGATCAGTGATGTATCTAAATGTATATAAGGAGATTCATCTGATGATATTACCTAACAGGATCACAGTTTGAATAATCTGCATGTACAGGTGCGTATTTAGGAGACGTGGCTGTGCCTCCACTTAGCTCTTAATGTCAAGATCTGTTTAAGGTAGCTTATTCTATACATTGTTCATACGTTATAGGTCTATGTTATCATGTCGCCTTGTTTAGATTTCGTTTCTTATCAGAAGTGAAAATGCTGAAAATGCCATTTGTGCCTTTTTTCTTTTTTTCAAATCCAGACCATCAGCAGGTCTGGAGTGTTTATGATAAGTCACCTCTTTCCCCTCAGCCCAGTCCTCCTGTTATCAAGCACAGGACAAGTGTCGTCTCAGCCCCAAAACAGCCACAGAGGAGGAGCGGCGGACGAGAGGGACGGGGGGCAGAAGATCCCCTTCTGACATTTCATACGTGATTGCAGAGATTTACGTGAGGTAATTATTGGGGCTGTGTCTGCCAACCCAGAGAAGATCAATTCTTTCAATCAATTCCACTTTTAAGAGGATAGGCCAGATTACCAGGGCTGAGGGCCGACGTGGACGAGGGGCCCATAATGCTCTTAATAGGTCACTAAAATGTGTGTTAGAGCCAATGGAGGATTCCTCTGAGATCAGCCATGTTGCCCTCCCTTTCTCCCTCTCCTTACTCTCTCCCTCTGTTGCATGCCCCCCTTCCTCTCTGCCCCCCTATGGCCTCTCAGTTTAAAAATAAATAATTTGCTGCAGCCCACTCCCCGTTATTGAAATTTTTTACAGGGTAATATTTGTCTTTAGTAACTTTATCGGCATGTTTGCAAACAATCGATACTTTGTTTTACGATTCATTATAAATCAATAGCAGGGCCAATCCGTTTTCAGAGTTTTGTTCAAGGCCAGATAATGGACTTGTGCATGATATGAAACAAAAAATGCAACGCCTGTGTCCAGTTATACCTACAGATAAGTAATTTGTAGAACCGCTTTATTGAATAACAGAATTACCCTGAATAGTCCTCTGTAGGGGATATCTGTTTTCCATTAGTCCTGACTGTCGGGGGGTTTAAAAGGCAAAGTGCAAGGGTTACTCAGCAACACTTCTTCTACTTCTTTTCCACATTTCATGTCCCTTGGATATCCATCTGAGAATGACACAAAAAGACTAAAAAACCAACAACACATCAGCATCGGCATGGGGGTGGGGGGTTTCCTCATAGTCACTGTGGCTTGCATCAGATAAGGCTGAGGGGTAGTGACAGGATAGATGGGAAGGCTAGCCTAAACCTAGCCAGTGTTTATTTAGACATAGCAGCAGGCTGGAAAGTCAACAGTGGGAAGGACAGTGATTGCAATCCAACACCAGTAGAGACTTAAAACCAGAGACGTGGGCTGGTGTCAGGCGTCTCAGAATGGGATTTCTTGCCTAGGGTCGGTTTTGTGTTTCACATCACCAGGCGTGAAACTGCAGAGAGGTGGAGCCGGTCAATGATCCCAGATCAGCAGCCCTACTCTGAAAGGCTTGATAAACACAGACCCTGACCATAGAAGCCTGCCCAGTGTTTCCAACAGGAGGTCACCAGGGCCCTGTCAACAGTGGAGGCTACAATTCACCTCCAGCATTGTGTGAGTACAAAAAGACAGAAAGAAAAACAAGGCTAAAGGGGTGAACACATCAGGCATTCCCTCAGAAAACAGTCTCTTATGGTGATATTCTACACCTACAAGCACGAGGATGTATTGATTCCACATTCGTTCCATACATTTGGTCTGTAAGACAAAGATGAATACAGAAAATTGCACTTATTTAAGCATGTTTACAGATGATCATGTTTGTGTCTCAGTTGGTCAGAAGGATAACTGCCGGTGCCTTCAAGATGCATTTTTATATAGCTATTTGCAACTGAATCCAACACTAGTGAACGTACCGGCACTGCTATGGATGCAGAAAAACAGCGCAACATAAATAAGTGAGGGAACATACTCTAAAACGCTAAATGAGCATTTAATTCATCTTACCAACAGCGTTTAGTGCCTATTGGCCCATTCCCCACCACCATACAATTAACTGGATCAGGATTTAGTGCCTGGGCTGAATGCTGCCGAGAGCACTTCCTTTAGCAGTGGTTATACTTTCAGACATGTTAATCACAGATCCTGATGACTCTGCCATACATTTGGTATAGGACTTCTGTCTGGATACGGCCCTGCATGGCTGTAAATAACTTCTGAGGCTTTTCTGGCGATTTTCTGGAAAGTTCCAATGATCGCGGGGCCGGCCGGCTACGACGCCAACTTGGAACCACCTTTAAATAAAGCAGAATTATATTGAAACGTGTTTTGGTCTAATGCCTGATTATACATGAGTGACAGCAGCCGGGATGGCGATGATTTTTCTGTGCATTCGATTCCTTCTTCTTCTTCCCCCCCTCCTCTGTCATGGGCTCCCCGACACATACCTTTGAGACATCTGCAGAAAGGTTGGCATTAGCATGAGAAAGGGTTCATGCAGACAACGCTATGCATTATGTATTCACAGCGTTTGTATGAAATGCAGCCGCTGTCATTCCCGCTAGCCTGTAATCTACTGGCAGTATTTCAAGCGGAGCGGTGAGAACAATCTAGAGAAGACACATAGCCTAGCGCTACTCCTACCGTACCGTACGCCACGCACATAAAGAACTCACCGCGTCCTCCGTTATAAGACACATCAAATGCAAGGAAGCGTCGGATCTGTCAGAATTGGCTGAGACGACTGTCTGGTAGCGAGACACGCTACCAAGTGGCCTGTGTTAATGAGCGAGGAGGTTGCTTTCTCTTCAGGCAACACGGGCGAGCGATAAACATTGCATTTGATCCCCGAGACTTGTTGTCGAGTTGTCACTTTGCAAAAATCAGCCACACATTTTCCGCCACCATCCCCTATATGAGTGTGCATGAATCTGGGACCGTTGAGAGATCTGTGGTGCGTGTGAAAGAGAAAAAGAGAGAAAACAAGCTCTCTTTGTAGGAGAAACAGTGGATGTCTTTGGAGAAGTTCCAAACACTTGAAGATATTTCATCTCCTAATTATATCACTAAAACAAGACCGCATATTGCTCCCCCATTTAGCAAATATCTGACATATCTCCAGACACAAACTTGGACGGCACCGTTTGTAAAGCGCTTGAGTTATGGTGTTTTAAAATGTCATTCTATTAGAATACTTCTTCCTTTTGGATCGCCCAAACATCGGCACCGGCCTCTTATCTGAAGCAACTCTTCATAAAGCCTGTGATTAATGAGCTGTTTATAGACTCACACTGGGCCCAGTTGTACAGTCTCCATTTCCCACTCGGTTATGGTATATCATATCAAATACTTGGGCTAGAACAGACAAAATATCCTTTACGGTCTTACAGCTTAACATTTTGCCTGAAGGACACGGTCGGCTCCTATACATTCTCGCAGATGGCAACAGAGCATTTCATAAGAAGGCCCTGAGTTTGTCCGTGCGCCCTGGCTGCCTGTCATCAAGCCGTCACATGTCACGGTAAACTTAGCCTCCGGCGGCGGCGGCGGCCACGGGTTGCCACAGCTGCTGCTGCTCGAGCCGAGCAACAGTGTTGTTTACCCAGACGCAGACAGAGATAGGGTGGGCCAAAACGAATGGAACTGGAGCTCAACCACACACACACACACCCAGGCACGCACACACACACAAACACACAACCCCAAGTTGCCACCTCGTTCTGTGCCTTATCCCAGTCAGTGACGCACACACAGTTTATCTGTCACACCAGCTATGGATTCCAAATAGATTGGTCTTTTCTCCTCCTGATGGCTCGGCCGTTGTTCCCCTTCTTCCATTGTTTCTCTCTTTCTTTTTCTTTTCAGTTTGAGGCTTTTTCTTCTTACGAGTAGTGATGGACGGTTTTGCGCCCTTGGATTTTAGTGTCACGGCTAAATGTGTGTTTGCATGGCTATTAGTGAGGCCCACTGAGGGATGAGATGCACACTCTCCTGACCCCTACACAGTCAGTGACAGAGCACTCTCTCTCTCTCTCTCTCTCTCACTCACCCTCTGTGTTATGTGGTTAAAGACATTCCAGACGAACCATCACGTTATTGACAGCTTTAACGTGCATTTTGCGTTCGTGCGAGACAGAAAATACCACGGCATGCGTCATTTAGTCAAAACTATAATTACACTCGTGCAGAGATACCCGGTGCTCTGTTGATTGTGATGAAAAAGTGAGAAACTTTTCGAGGTGCCAAACAGGAAGCGTGTCAGTTTTATCGTGGGTGCTTAGCGGGCTGTACATGCATGCGAGACGCATGGGGTGCAGGTCTAATGTCTCTCCTAGGAGCCCCTTCCTCACCCTCATTACCAGAGAGCTGCTTAATGACAACGTCAATATTGATCACAGCTCAGGGAAGCGCTGGAAGACCGCGTGGTTAGCGGGCCAAGCAGGGGGAGGACGTCCAATGATTTTCTCTCTTTTTTTTTTTACTTCCCTCATCCCTCATTCATTCCATTTCGCATTCAACAGAAAAGTTCAGACTCAGCAGTATCCGGCTCTTTCCTCCATCTCCCTTACATCTCTTTCAATTTCTCTCCAATCCCTTTCCTCCTGTCGTGCCGCGCACTCGTTTTGCCGGCTTTACCGACTGAGACGCTTCGACATGAGTGTGGATGTGCCCTGTGTTGTCAGCCTGGTGCCTATGCGATCTGTAGGCAGCAGATAATTGCACGGGAGTAAGAAGTAAACATGGGCTAGAGGAGAGAGAGAGAGAGAGAGAGAGAGAGAGAGAGAGAGAGAGAGAGAAGAGTTCAATATATAATCAGTTAGGAGGAATGGGTCCCGTATAGAAGCATGGCAACAGACAAGCTGATTACATTACCTAGCATGTAGCTCTCTGTGGTAAATAGGTTTTCCTCCACATGTGCCACCCCTCTCACCAAAGATAATGCACCTGTTTGTTGATCAACAAGTATTGATTATCTCTCTTGCTAATTGGGCCCAAGTTAATTACTAGCAATTAAAATCATGAATGATACATTAGCACAGATGCAGTAGACATTGTGGTGGGACAGGCGGGTGCACACACACACACACACACACACACACACACACACACACACACACACACACACACACACACATTCACACAAACATGCACGTATGTAAACATGCACACGTTCCAATAACACCCACACCGACCCACTCACAAAGAAACACGCTGACACTCACACACACATACGAATAATCACATTTCACGTCCCCGACGTAGCAACATCAAACAGCACAGACTCCCAGTTGCGGTTAAGTCATTCGAATCACCTCACTTCCAGAGAAAACCGTTTTAGCAGAGGTTAAGAGAGAAACCGAGAGAGAGAGAGAGAGGGAGAGAGAGAGAGAGAGAGAGAGAAGACACGGGGTGACTTGACTTCATTTGTGGTTTCACCTGGAGCTATCTGCTGCCTGGGATCTTCTCCTCCAAAGCCTCGCTGCCCGGCCGATAAGCTCCGCTGCCTCCCCGAGCCCAGGCCGCATTCCTTTTGATCAGGCCTGAAGTTCAGCCGAGCGTTGCGTTCACCTTTTAGCCCCGCTGTCCTTAAGCTGGTTGGTGGCTGCCTCTGCTCCCATACTGCAACAACAAGAGGAAATGAAGGAAGTTTTGTCGACTGGCACCTTATCTGGTCAGGGTCAGTGCAGTGATCCCCGCAAATTAGCCCCGGACCTGTCTGAGTGTGTGTGTGTGTGTGTGTGTGTGTGTGTGTCTGGTTCCCTGCTGCTCCACAGCCTCCGACAGTTGACAAAATGGTCAGGATTTTGTAGTTAAACATCAAAGCCTGCAGATGAAGAATGAAGATGGGTTTTGTTTTTAAGCAGCATGTGCTTGCAGTTGGATAGACAATGTAATTGACTTGGAATAAGAATGATATACACCACCTGAACGTACGATCTACTGCCTTTAACTGTGAATGTACACAAAACTCAACGGTCTATGCATAATGAAGTTTGACGTCATCGCTAATCTGAAAAGCGGACGTATGGTTCACCGTCTGAAGGCTTCATATAGGAAATGGTTTAACGTTTGTATCGTAAAGCCGTCCAAACTACATGTGCAGGATTCAGGGGTTCAAAACCAGTTCAATAATGTACTTATTTCCACCACAGCATTTATCTATATCAGACCAGGGAAATCCAATATAGGCAGTGACAATATGAATGTCTGTCCCAGAATGCCTTTTAATGTGTCTATAGGTTCAAAAAGCCCCTAACTGCGCGGCCCATGAATCTGCATTCCACAGCTCCTAAATGACACTGGCGCTGCTTGGGAAATTGGATTCATTACCCCGGCCACTGATAGCACGATTACCCCATGACTGATACTCTCCTCCACTCCTTCATTCTCTCTCTCTTTGTTGCTCAGTGTTTCTCTTTGTTGCTCTCTGTCTCTCTCTCTCTCTCTCTCTCTGTATGTTTCTGCGCTTCCTAAATGTGATTTTGTCCCAGAAACCATCACAATACCGAAGTCATACACTTTTATAGATTTGAAGGAAAGTAATGTTTGCTTTACAGATTCTCGTTTCTTCATATTTTCCTTCTTCGCTTTCTTCTGTCCGCTGTCTTAGAGCAGACTAGATGATCTACGCAGAGAGCGGGAGAGAACTGTTTTTATGTTGTTGTTGATCAAGGACTGCGCTGAACTGAAGTGGAAGACTGCGCTATTCCCCTCTTCACAGGGCTTCTCTCGGCTAATTAAAGATTCATGCAAAGCAATGTGGCAACTTTGACAGATCAGTTGCAGACGGTCTGAGTAACGCCGTAATGCCGTTCAAAGCTCCACTTGCTGTGGATCCTCTCGCGAGCTAGGCCTTTAAAGAAGGACGGCCCCAGCAAATGGAACCGAGTCAGAGATGATTGATGTGTCTCGGAGAAATCCATCCCATAATTTCACCTTTTCACCTTGGAGACGCTTCCTCCTAAGACCCGTATTAAAGCTTAATTCTGCCAACGAGGAGCAGGCGGTGTCTTAGAGACGAGAACACATGTCTGCGAGGCCTGCTCCTCCTTATCTAGCTGCCTCAGCCTCAGCCAAAGATAGATGTCTGCCGTGCCAGCGTGTTTATTTTCCTTGCCGATTAGCTTCGATTAAAAGCAGACCATGTTGTCGCTCTCCTCCTATTTTGTGCGTTTGTGTGTCAGCCCATGTGGATGTGCATGTGTGTCTATGTAAGAGCAGTTCTCCTATCCTCCCTGTGTGGGTGTGGGTGTGTGAGAGTCTCCGTTATTTCATCTCCACTAGGCTGCACATGATAATTAAGCCATGGGGGGCTGGGAGAGGGAAGGT
>OMLI01018432.1:8307-19448 GCA_900302605.1 Rondeletia loricata
ACACTGTCAATGTAAAGTAAAGTTTAGTACAATGCCACGATACATACCGTCTTTTCTAATAGTAGCTTCACACCATTCTACACTGAGCACCAGCATCAAACATCAACAAGCAACCATAAAACCAGCACCAGTTTCTGACTCCAAAGAGCATCATATCTGGCGACACTAACGCACCACTGCTTCAGAGAGATGATGAAAGTGCAAGACAGGCATACTGAAACTGTCTAAACCCTCTGGAGTACAAGTGTAGGATAGAAAATTGTGTGAAAGACAGTGTGTGTATGCGTGTGTGTGTGTGTGGTCTGCTGAAGAAAGGTGTCGGTGATTCACTGAGTCATATGTCCGCCATACAACCCATCCTGTCATCTCTCATCTGTCTCCTCCTGCCTTCTGGTCTCATCTCAGGTCTGTCTGGGTTGCTGTAAAGGGTCTGTCTCTAACTAACTTCTATTTTCTGTCCACACATTTGTTCTCTCATCTCTCCCTTCCACCTGTTCCACTCTTCCCCTTGCTTATTTTCCATTTAATCCTAACACTCCGTTGTATATTTTCTGTCATCCTTTTTGTTTCCTCTCCTTCCCTCCCTGTTTTTCTTTCTTTCTTTTACTGGTCCCTCTTTCTCTATGTCGCTCAGTGGTTGTTGAGGTCTTCGGTTCCTTGCTGTTCCTATCAGTTTGAGCGGATGTTTGATTCTTGTCGAATCCCTGGAACGCTAACAGGTAGTATTTATATTTCCCCACGACTGGTCCAATCCTAATTGTAGATCTCTACATGTCAAATCAATAAGATGCCAGTGGAAATGTGCTTAACATGTTTGTTTTTGCTCCATGTAAGGATTTAGAATTAGGATTGGACCTATATTTCATGTCCCTCATGTTTATGATCCAAAGTCTTGATGGTGACCCTATCAGTCATCTCCCATTAGAAACTATTACAAAGTTACAAGAATGGCAAGAAACACAAATTGAAATATCATTACTTTAAGTAATGCTGCATTGATCTTTACTCAGGTGGGCTTCTCCATTCTTCCATTTGTTTGCTAGCCCTTTAATTAAGTATTGTGTCACTGTCATTGGATTAATATTGTGGATGATGAACAACATCAGTGGCTCTCAATCCTGGTCCTCGGGCACCAGAGTACTGCTGGTTTTCTATCCTGGCAGATAGTTCATTGCAGTTAATTGCATTCACCTGTCG
This sequence comes from Rondeletia loricata, assembly GCA_900302605.1. Taxonomy (NCBI): domain Eukaryota; kingdom Metazoa; phylum Chordata; class Actinopteri; order Beryciformes; family Rondeletiidae; genus Rondeletia; species Rondeletia loricata. The sequence continues at coordinate 9,505 of OMLI01018432.1, forward strand.
TCCCAGGTGTAAATTAGTCCCTGATTAGATGGCTAGAATGAAAAGGAGCCGGGCTCTAGTTCCTCCAGGATCGAGAACCACTGAACAAGATAAAACAATATCTGCCGATGCAGTTTAACATGCTTACTAACTTATTACTGACATAATATTCACTAAAGCCCCGATTCAGACCTTGACTTAAGCGCTGTGCAGTGGGTTAGGTGATGAATATGTAAATCAAGGCGTGTCCACTCCTTTCCTTACATACCCGAAACCCTGCAAAATGTCTTGCGCTCCCATCAGTTTTCTGATGTAAAACAAGAAATCCCCATACTAATAAATGCCAAACACAAATAGGATATGAACTGTTGAGTCACAAAAACGTGAAGCAATAACCAATATCACAAGAATTCAGCAAATGTTAGAAAAACAATCCTAACAATCTCACGCCACTAAATTCTTCACTGAATGCTTGGAATGCGCTTTTACGCACGACTGTTTCTTCTCTCGCCTTATTCCTCCGACCCACACTCATACACACTCACGCACAGCTCGCCACCATCTTCAGGCTCCCTTACCGTCTACCACTTCCAGTAGTTCAAGCGCTCATATTTCAACTTCCTCATTCTGTCTGCCTTTCCCCCTCTCTTGTCTTATGTGCGAAGACACTGTGCAACATTGGCAGGACAGCGACTACGTGGTGGTGTACCACAGGGGTCGCTACTTTCGGCTGTGGGTGTACCAGGCAGCCAGACTCCTGTCACCCAGGGAGATTGAATTCCAAATCCAGAGGATCCTGGACGACCCTTCGCCTCCTTCCACAGGAGAGGAGAAACTCGGGGCCTTGACCGCTGGAGACAGGTCAGTCTGATCAAGGTTTCAAGTCATCCATGCATTACACTGTATCTCTCATCTAATGTTATCATTGTCCTCTGGTAAAATTTCCCAGAGTTCCATGGGCCAAGGCCAGGAAGGAGTACTTCAGCAGTGGGGTGAACAAGCGCTCACTGGACTGCATTGAGAAATCCGCCTTCTTTGTTACCTTGGATGACGACGAGCAGGGCATGATGGGAGAGGACCCGGCAGCTAGTCTGGATCGCTACGCCAAGTCCCTGCTGCATGGGAAATGTTATGACAGGTAGTTTCACTCTCAAATGATCCCTGTCTTGTTAGAATGTAATTAAGTGCCTAGGTGTCCTGTTAGGAAATGGAAATGTTAGAATTGTTCCTACATTCCTACATTGGTGCAGTTTTCACCAATCAATCATTGGATTGGTTGTCACACAGGTGGTTTGACAAGTCCTTCTCAGTTGTGATATACAAGAACGGAAAGAACGGTCTCAATGCAGAGCACTCATGGGCTGACGCACCAGTCGTAGCACACTTATGGGAGGTAAGGGACGGGAAAAGGGAGTAGGTCACTTACTATTGCCATCTGTTACTGAGAAGAAGCCATTACTTACCATTGCTGTCTGATTCCAGTATGCCCTGGCCACAGACAGTTTCCAGCTTGGTTACAATGAAGAGGGTCACTGCAAAGGAGAGGTGGATTCATCTCTACCACGACCACAGAAACTGAGCTGGGACATTTCCCCAGAGGTTAGTTGTCCATTCATACACTTTCCTTCATTCCTCCATTCCTTCAACCAAAGAATGTGGGTTCAAGCCCCCAAATGTCAGTCCCTAAATCCCCATCAACTCCATGGGCACTTTTCTGTAGCAGACCCTGTAGGGGGGCAAGCGAAAAGTGAATTTCCCTACGGGGATCAATAAAGTCTAATAATAATAATAATAAAATCCTGGATTTTTTATGATCCGTCATGATTTTCATCAATCTATCTAACCAGGAATGGTTTAGTTAATTTATTTGCATGGTGACAAAACATAGAAGTGAAGTAATAAAAAAACACAGCGATAAAATAAAATGATGAAAAAGGACCACAAACATGAATTTTACTCTGTTGAAACAATATTGCAATAGTTATGGGTACCTCAGTCCTGCTGATGTTAAGGTTGAGGATCTGTCTGTCCCAGTGCCAGGAGCAGGTCTCACAGGCTCTGGCAGTGGCCCAGGCCCTGGCTGACGATGTGGACTTCCACGTTTTCTCCTATCGAGTCTTTGGCAAGGGAAAGATCAAGAAGTGTCGAATCAGTCCAGATGCCTTCATTCAGCTGGCTCTTCAGTTGGCCTACTACAGGGTGAGTCTGGCTCTGAAGTAGTAGAGACATACACATATGACAGTTTCACAAGGGACACATTTTTTTATTTGACCACCATTCATTTTGGACAACTTTTAACTGGGGCAAGTGTATTTTTTGCTTTGCCCCTTGTGTGACTTGGCCTAGTTATAAGAAGTGCTTCTTGCCTTCCAGGATAGGGGGATGTTCTGCCTGACCTACGAAGCCTCCATGACCCGCCTGTTCAGGGAGGGCAGGACCGAGACTGTTCGCTCCTGCTCCAATGAGAGTTGTGCCTTTGTCCTAGCGCTGGAGGGTGGAGAGGTTGGGAACATGGAAATTGTGTCTTCATGAGTTCATCGTTTTTTGTTCAGTGTTTGTTCAGTAAGAAATCAGTTGAACGGAGAAGTTTGGTGGAAACCTTTGAGTATATATTAGTAACTCAAAACTTGAGGATGATTACATGTTCTGCATTGCAAAAGTTGAAGTGTAATTGGCAATTTTCTGGCATGATATGCAGTGTCTAGGTTTGTAATGTGTGATATGCCATGCAGTCATTCCACTCATGCCTTTCTCCACCAGGCAGCAGAAGTGTGCAGGCATTTGTTGCGCACAGCGTCAGAAAAGCACCAGAGCCTCTACCGCATGGCTATGACTGGAGCTGGCATCGACAGGCACCTCTTCTGCCTCTATGTGGTGTCCAAATACCTCGGAGTGGAGTCGCCCTTCTTAAAAGAGGTCATTGTTGTTGTTGTTTTTTGTTTTTGTTTTCTCTCTCATTGTATTCATGTCTGTCTTGTTCATTATGAGTGTTTACCTCTTAACGTAATCAATACAAAAGGAGCTACAATGAACTGATGCATTGACTTTGTGTGTGTGTGTGTGTCAGGTGCTGTCAGAGCCCTGGCGGCTGTCCACCAGCCAGACTGCTGTCCAGCAGGTGGAGCTGTTTGACCTGGTCAACCACCCAGAGTACATCTCCTGTGGCGGAGGCTTCGGCCCGGTCAGTGCTGCCCTCTACACTTGAAGCCGAAAGTCGACGCCCAACCATTTTAGATCTGGTTGAACTGGATACCAGGAATATGAGTTACAGTTTCCCATTACAGCATGTACTTTGGGGATTTCATGTCCAGACAGGGAGATTTTGATGTAGACACCAATCTCTCTCTTTCAAATAGAAACAACCTACCTTTGTCGCTGTATGCAATATGACTTTTAAGACACAATATGTCAACATAGCACATTATATTTTTGAAAAATATTATATTACTAACTATTTGTAATATTTTGTTTTTTTAAAAATTCATTGTACCTTATTTTAATATGCAGGTTTTGCTCTGTAGCAAATGGCTCTGTGTCTGGGATTAGTGAGTCATGAATGTTTATCTCTCCCAGGTGGCTGACGATGGTTATGGGGTGTCCTACAGCGTCGTGGGAGAGAACATGATTAACTTCCACATCTCCTGCAAGCACTCGTGTCCAGACACTGTGAGTACAACCCGTTAGTGCACAGGGGATATTCACTGAGAGCTCCAACAATAACTGCTTGGGCCATTTCATTCTCCCCAAAAAGGTCTATTAAAAGCATTAGGACACATTTTCTTGAATCCCCCTTTGTCCATTGTTGATGGGCTGCATGTGAGCCTGTGGGCATACCAAGCTGGCTCTACATCAAACTGTAATATACAGTAGCGTGCAAATTAATCTCGCGTAGCCACACCTCCGTCTCAAACGCGAGATTACGTGTAAATTAACAGTTTAATGACCTTGCCACGGGTTTGTGTGGTCTGTGTGTGACACGTCCCGTTGGAAAAGGAAGTAAACAAGTCGTAAACAATGTATTTTTCAATACATTTAACACACAAAACATTTTTTGCAACAAATGAGGTAAGACAATTATTCATCTTTTAGTTTTTGTGTCCTTTCTAAGGAAAACTCTATAGCATAGCTTTAAAATGAAGCCAGTGAAAGTGATTCATTGAGCATTTCAGTCTCCTGTATTAACTTACCATGCCATGTATCTGGTTTGTCACTTATTTTCTATCATCAGACTTCTGTTTGGAGCACAGTTTTTTTTCTTTTTTTTCTGATGTTCAAAAGTTATTTGGATCCAAAGTGTCTGTGACTCTATCCTTGGCAATTATCATTTCGATTGTTCAGAAAGTAAATGTGACGTGTTTCAACCTTTTTTGGATTGACTTCTATAAACTGCAATTTAAACATTTCTCTCCCAGTCACAAATCATATTTTTTTTCTTATTCTTTATCTCATCTTTATCTCTCTTCAAGGGTGCCCACAAGTTTGGTGCTCAGATCAGAAAAGCCCTGCTGGACATGCTGCAGCTGATGTGCCCTGACCAAAGAGAGCCCAACAAAAGAGAAGAGAGCCAGCCGCAGGCCAAGAAAGACCAGTAGAGTTACCCACAAGGGGAAAGGGTTGTTAAAGGGAAGGTGTGCAAGTATAACGGTGATATTACTGAGCGAGTTGGTGAGGAAAGCTAGAGGCTTCCATCATGCGTTGGGAGAATTTTACAGTCAATAGGACAATTTTCAAGAGACAGCTTCAGGGGGAAACCGGTACTATAACTAGAGTGGTGTTTTGCTGATGTGCATTTTCTATTTGTGTGTATATAACTTGAGTGAAATCTATGGGTGTGTGAAGAGGGCAAGGGTCCACAGAATAACAAATTAGACAGGAAGTGTTAATGAGGGATGGAGATTTATAAACAATACTATTTATTGGTATAATAGTTTTAATATTTTACTTGATGCAGTATACAAACCATTGGAACATAAATAATGACAGTGAAAATGTTATTATTGTGACATGGTTGTTTATTTTAAAGAGGGCCAGTATGAATTTCACCACTCAAAGTGAAGGTAGAAATGTCTTACACTTTACCTTATTGCAGGGAGGAATTTATAATTTCAAGTGCAGTATGTTTTTACACCATCTTTGAATATGTGGGCTTAATACGCCACCGTTTGTGTTGTGCCGCCAATTTGCAGTGTTCAACTTCATGTTGAATTTGTTTAGAAAATGTGAGAGGAAGTGTGTGATTCACCTCCAGTCTTTGAGGTGTAGCCCGACCTGTCATGCAAGGTTAGCAGGAAAGGGAGACCTGCAGGATTCCTGAGGTGATTTTGGTTTCTCTATCATTTGAAGGCAACATTGCTGTAACGGTGACAACATGTATTTCTGAATCTCGGAAGCCTTCTCAGTCTTTAATGTTGATATTTTACTCTGCTTTCTAGAGTAACACATGATTGTACTATTTTGCTGAGAATGCCAGGCTGTTATAGAAGTAGTGAAATGACATGGCTTATTCAAAATTCATAAATTAAAGTTTTTCTTTTCCAAACACACTTAAATTGTACATACAGTAGGTCTATGTATCATATTTTTCATTTCAGTGGTCAGTAGACGTTTTTCAGTTCACCATTGTAAAAAAAAAGAGCTTTGTACTATAATGAATAATTCAAGTTATTTCACTACTACCTGTAAACCTATGTTGGATAAGATGCATTTCTTTTGTACGTTTTTAGTAGTTTCTTAGTGTATTATGAAACAAGCACCATAACAATGCAAGCTGATATTTCTGAACTATATGTGCGGGTAGCGAAGCCCAACCAGTGCTGTGTGTGGAGTCTGGGCTTCTTTAAGTGACTTTCTATGGTCAAGCCGTGTGATTTAAAGGCTTGTATGTTACCAGTGACACAGATAATTCTCCATTGCTTGACAAATCTTCTTTTTTGTTTCTTCACTCCAGGTCAGCTACTGAGCAGCTGAGCTTGTCTCACTATATTCCTATTGTCAGCCTTTTTTAAAGCAAAAGAAAACATGAAATCGCTCTTTATTAAAAAAAAGGGACTAAATTGTGTTTGTTTACTCTGTTTTTTGCGTGACAGAAACTGAGACTCAGTCTGTATCATGCATGCAGGTTTGGAGTAGTGAGAAGGTTCAGAGGGGTAGAGTACAATAGAGTTTGTGTATCCAAATATTACATTTTTGCTTCGAAAGGAAATTGACTGCCAATTAATATGAATAATAATAATATGAATTGCATAGTGGCAGCTTCACTTTAATTATCGTTCTCACAGTCTTGCTCCATTTTCCCTTTCTCCTCCTTTTTGTGGAAAACATTCCCATCTTGCTGTACTATCCATCGAAGCTTGATTCCCTGATGCTTTCCTTGGATCTGTGGAAGTAAGCAAATATACTGAACTTCCAGAAACCACCCCTTCATTCTATTCAACTACTTGGTACAGTAATATCCCCTGTACTCTGTTGGTAAAAACTAAAAATCGTACTTTTCCCATCAAAGTAGTTCCATGCAAAGATTTTGTAACATAATTCTGCGAGCAGCTCATTTTTAGAGTAGGCTCAAGACTCACCTGGTTCAAAATGGCTTCTCTCACAGCAGGATCATTGAGGTTCAAGGATGAATCTGACTTCAATTCCACTCTCACGATCTGCTTCCTGACTTGAGGGATTTCTTTCTGTTCTGTCGTCTCAGTGGCTTAGCAAGAAGAAAGAATACTATCAAATGTTAGTGAATTTTATTGCACTTCATTAATCGTGAAAGGGATGGCAATCCAATTTTCAGCTGTGATTAAAAGCAGCATTTTTAAGTAAATATTGTGACACATAGCCAAAGGGAGATGTGGAAATACTGAAATGGAATAACATGAACAAATAAAACAAGAAAAAATGACATATCTCAGGGATAAAAATGTTGGGAAGTGTTGGACTCCATGTAACAGGAGTAGTGTTATCCATTATAGTTACTGTAAAACACAGTAATCACATTACTTTTGAAAGCAATTAGGTATCACTGGTTGCATTAGTTCGAAATATATCAGGCATATGGATTATGAGATTATAGACACTAACTACACCTTGAAAAAATGATTGATTATGTTAGTGGATAATGAAGATAACGCAGTTAAAATCACATGTAAATTGTAATAAATTATCCGTTAAACTGCATATGTTATGGATTTTTGAAGTAATCAAGTTACATTAGAGCTTGAGCATTCCAGAGGATTACGTTATTGATTACATTTATTAACAGCTTATAAGCAAATCTGCAACAGATCATGTTTTGAAGATAACCTTACCAGCCCTTGTTACCATTTGCTTACCGTGATAGCAGTAGAACAGGTATGTGTCTCCGCATGCCCTGTCAAACCACATCATGCCATTGGGATTATACAGTGTACAGTTTCCATCACCGTTTGGCTGAGAGGCCTCCCACAATCTGAAGGGACTCTTACTCTGGTCGGACCATTTCCACTCATCTCTGAACAGACCGATCCACACCCAGGATCGGGTTCGCACGATATCCTCAACCGCTTTCTGTAATGCCTGATTTTCAGTCTGGTTCCTCACACTGGCCAAGTCACTGTGGTTCACTCGGCAGTACTCTTGGGCTTCCCTCCAAGTCTTTTCTTCAGCAATTATAACAAACTTCCCACTGGGCCTCTTATCTGTAAACATTAGCACAAAATGGGAAAAAGTTAAAATAATCATCTTGCTGTGACATGTATTTAAAGGTGCATTAAGAAAGATTTTTTTACTGTTCTATAGCACAAAATGACCATAACAAGTCTGCGGGGGGGTTGATAGAGTTATTGATCAATATCAATGACTCAATGATTACCTCGCCAGGTACTGAGATTTCTGGCTTTCAAAACTCACTTTGTTTCAGTTTTGGAACAAAAACTCCCTGCTCATTGGAATTTCAAGACCCTCCCAACCTCCCAATCTCCTCCCAATCTCCTCCCAATCTCCTCCCCTCCTACTCAGCATTTTCAACTGCTCAACGATGGAGGACGGTGCCACGAGTGAATGACTGGCCGTAAGTCAATATTGTTGCAATCCCTTGGTCGCCGGCAGGTCGATAAAAGTCATAGATTACTTAATGCCCCTTTAAAATATCCAACTCTGAAAAGCACTGAATGTCAAGTTAAAGCCAACTGACTCACCGTCGTGACAGGCGAAGAGACGCTTTGTTTGGCAGTCTCCACCGAGCCATTTTCCATCAGCGTCCATGCCTCCACACAGGTGAGAGGAGCCAGGCACATCGGCCCAGTTAGTGTACTCAGCGATTCCTTGACTGCTCTGACTTTCTCCCACAGACCACTGCCACTGCCACGGCGTCGGCCCGGTCTTCTTCAGACCGATCCAGATTTCTTCTGACCCACCACTGGCTGTCTTGTTCATCAGTCTCTTCATGTCTTCGTAGTTGCCAACTGTAGCAAGGTCAGTGTATTCCTCTCTGCAGTGCTGCTGGGCCTCCACCCAGCTCTTCTTTATGTTCACCAGGTAATACTCGCGATGAAGATGTGTACAAAATGTCACAGATCCTGCAGAGTGACTTTTTATGTTACATGTCAAATAAAGTAGGCATTTTCACAATATTGTGTATTCTCATTTCATATGATTAATATGTCATGCGTATTTTGTAGAAAGACACTGACCTGAGACTAGCACCAGAAATAGCAGATGCAGCATATTTTCTCCTATGACGTGGAGGGATAAATGTTAGTGACATAAGTTAAATGAAAATGTAATATACGGATATATAAAAAAGTTAATATCTCTAGTCTTCTTACCTGACACACAGATGATTCCTAATAGAGTAGTGCACTCCTGCAGGTTATTACTCTTTCTTTCCTTCACTCTTCATAGATGTTGTGTTTTGATCATTCCTCCGTACTATGTATTTGCCTTTATGCAAATGCTTTGTTCATTTGCAAAAGCATTTTTCCCTCAAAGACGGCATGCCACCACAAAGGTTATGACATAGTCTAGTCTAGTTACAACAGGCTGACACTAAGGCAAACAAAAAACACTAACAACAGTGTTGAATACAACTACAGCATGAGGATAATCTCAGGGTGCATCAGACCAACACCAGTGAACCAACTACCCATCCTCAGCGGCATCCCACCTCCAGAACTACGCAGAGAACTGCACTGCTTAAGCCTTGCTGCGAAAGCTCGAACAAATCCCGAACATCTTCTACACGACACTCTTCTTGGTGCAGAAACAATGCCAACGCGCCTTACTTCTCGCCATCCACCGTCTGTGTCACTTAGACGCCTGATGGAGGAAGCAGAAGGCGCCCCAATCAGAGACTGGGCACTCAAAAAATGGCAACCACAATGGAACATCAGCACCTGCCGACTACAGACCTTCCTGCCAAATGTGTCTACGCAACCTCTTGGCTGTGATCTCCCAAGATCGTCCTGGGTCAAAGTCAACCGTCTCAGAACCGGTGTTGGCAGATTCAGAGAATCGCTGCACAAGTGGAGCCTAACTGATGACCCCTTTTGCGACTGTGGAGCGATCCAAACTGCAGAACACATCACAGCTGCTTGCCCCAAACACCGCTGCCCAGCTGATCTCACCAGACTGGACTCTGATGCCCAGTATATATATATATACACACCACAACCCTCAGCTTAATATCCTGATTACATAGGATTTAAGTACAAAATTAAGAATGGAAATATTTATATTTTTTCTTTATCCAGGAAGATATTGAAGTTAGGTATTTTTTTGTATTTTTATTAGGTCAGAGTAAATGTTAGCTGGAGCAGCAGATAATTTAAAGGTAGGTTTATCACCTGAAAAAAAAAAAAAAATTAATTGGGAAAATATCTAAAAAAGTATGGTATGCTTTGAAAAATGGTCGGTAGTAATGTAAGGTAACTATGTGTGCAGTGTAGTAAATGGGCTAAAACATGCAAAAACACCGGTATGGTCCTTTAAAACCAATT
>OMLI01018433.1:0-10957 GCA_900302605.1 Rondeletia loricata
ATTAATCGCCCAGCTCTACGCAGCTGTTAGACTTCAAACATACAAAATATTCACTTTTCAAAGCCAATCAATAAAATAGCATTTCAAAAAACATTGATCATAACATTGGCATCTTCTGAGAAAACTACATTCTGTACCTTAAAAACTAACCAAGGTTTTACTTCCATCAGATTATGGAGGCTACGTTTCAAACTGCCAACTGCCTCTCCATTCAGTTTGTGTCGGCACTGACACGCCACGACTTGAAGGAGCACAGACGTGCTGCGTCATAGGTGTAATGAATTATGGTCATTGTAGTTTATTAACACGAATTCGGCGCCTGGCAGCATTAAATCTTGATCGTTCGAAAACCACCAGCTTCATGCATCATGGCACCCGGAATGAATCCAAAACAAAAATGTGCAGTTTTTCGCATACAAATGTTCTTGGATTTCATCTTCAACTTCAAAATATGTATAACTGAACAAAACGGGACACACAAATTCATCAATTGAAAAACAAGTAAATTTATGCAAATGTGGGCTTTTAATCATCATTTATATAGGCTACTACCTGAGCTGCCATACAGCCACATCATTTCTAAGATCAAATTTGATGGTTTCAACTTATGATGGTGTTTATTTCAAAGCAAGGAACTGAAACTCAGTAATGTGTCATTCAACATTTAGAATTAAAAGATTAATGCAGCTTAATCTACTCAGTTATTTTAAAAGCAGGCTTATCTTGGCCATGAATTAAATTATCTTACTATTGAGTTGAAAATGAAATCCAAGTAGGCTAGAATTTTAGGAATGATGTATCAACTGACATTTAGTGCAAATGAGCCATTGTTTGACTGATATGGGTTTTTGAAGGCCGATACTGATACCACATTTTTCTCCGTAACTAATGAGAACTAATGACACCAGCCTTGTCTCTCTCTGTTCAGCCATTCAGTCTCTGTATGAGCAGGACTGTGGAGATGGCGGGCCGACATTTCGCGGCAAATCTACCGGATGTGACGTTATGCGCGTTCCCGAGCCTGCCTCTCACACACACACACACACACACACACACACACACACACGGGGCACGCACGAGCCAGGAGCGCGTGTAAGAGACTGACTGCAGTTCCCCTAACGGCCACTGTCATACACTGTGTCAGTAAGAGTAACAATTTTCATATTAAAAAAAATTGTATGCTAAAGAATAACAAGTATTCAGTGTTTCCCCCAGAATTTTATTCTTGTCAAGGTGGAAAAGCCTCTGAAACAACATTTAGACTAGAGCCCTGCGCGGAACTGTTTTCTTAGTCCCGCTCCCGCTGGATTTCTGACCATTCCCGCCCGCACCCGCAATCGTTTCATTCCGTGCGGCCCGCAGTATATTTCTGACCGCCCGCTCCCACCCGCAGCAAATTTTAAGTACCGTCTGGTCCTGCATTGACCCGCAATATTTCCATTGCGACACAGAGGGCTGGGCTTACTGCTCGTCAGTAGGTTATTAATAAATAGATGCATATACCTGTCAGTAACAACTGAGAAATGTCAGACCTGCCTTGCTTTGCTTTTGCTTTGTAATCGCCAGCTTTGATCTTCTTTTCAACTTCGTTTGTTGAGTCCATGCTGTGCTGAGTGTGCTCCTCCATGCTGCAACACTGTTGCATGCTTCAGGTGCGCTACATCCGGTTTATAGCGGGACGGTGCGGGACTGTGCGGGACCCGCAGGTTTTCTTTTTGACCGCACATTCCCGCCCGCAGCAATTTAAAAACCGCCCGCTCCCGCGAGATTTGCGTTGGGTCCCGCGGGATCCCAATCCCAATGCAGGGCTCTAATTTAGACCATCCTGGGACACTAAAACTCTCCATTGAAAGCCAGACTAATTACATTATTTTAGTGTTAGCAGCTTTAAGTGAAGAAATAATTTACCAAAAACATCCACGAGACCCACAGATTGACTTTAACCTGATCTTGTGCTCTCTTCTTCTAGGAGCAGTATGTGTTCATCCACCAGTGTGTCCTGCTAATGTGGAAGAAGAAGAAGCAGCAGTCCTTCACCAGTGACATCATCTATGAGAACGCCAGCAAGACATAATGCTGGCAGGGTCCTCCAGACGTAAGAACAACCCTGACAGCACAAACCCCATAATTGATTTGCATGAACCAGGGTATCTGTGGGTCCTTAAAAAGTCTGAAAAAGTCTTAAATGAACTAAATTTAAGTCAGTAATTAGAGGTCTTATTTTTTCACCATGTTATGCAAGTTTCATTTTGACAAAACTCTAACATTTGATAGTGGTTCTTTACATTCAGTGATATTTACTCATCTCTATAATGAATGCTTTGGAGATCATAGTGCGTGTTTATATATATGCGAGCCTGGTAAGGATGAAAAGAAAGAAAGATGTCCCTTTTTCCTGTCTTGCAGGCTGTGAACACACCCAACCTCCTGTGCTTCAGGCATCCATTCTCTGCAAAGAGATCCGCTTCATCATCAACCAAAAAACAGCAAAATATTGACACAAGAAAAGAAAAAAAGAAATCAAGTTTTTGTTTGAATTGGTGTTAAGCATGGGATGGAATTTTGCCTTAAGGAGCCTTCACTGACCGACCACATATTCAACCACATCCTGCCCTCTGACCTGGACTTTCTCATGTGAAGAGTACACAGGGTTGGAGTTGGAGCATATGAGCCCTACCGAGTGAATGGAAAAAAGGGACCCATATGTGGATCCGTCCTCATTCAGACAACATGAGGTGACAAATTGGGTGGAACTGAGTCAGTCGGTCAGCAGTTCTCTTTAAATTATGTTTTTTAATCTCAGGATTAGCTGAAAAACCAGCAAGCACACTGGCCTCTTCCTCTGCTTACACCCCAGCTACTATGGTTCAACATTAGAAAGTGATGTTTGTGCGCTCAGGAGTTGTTGATCAGGTTCACGGTTTGATTTGCATCATCGGCTGCCCTTTCTGACACGATTGTAGCATTCACTGGGTAGTTTATAGTGTTCACATTTTCCGCACTGTCCAGCATTCCAGGCTTTTAGTGAAGGAAAGCGAGGAGTCGGTTTCAGAACAGCGTTACTTGACCCACGGCTGTCAATAGCAATGTTACACTGCCACCCATACTGTACATGGGACTAACATGTTGATGATTAACTACTGTACCAACTGCTCCAAGGCTACTGCTTTAACATGCAGTTCATAGCCAGGAGTGCTGCACAGACATTGCGGATTGAAGATATACACTGAAGGAACCCAGCAAGCATTTGACGGACGGCAAAGTCCAACGTCAACACAAATGAGCACAAAATGTTTACAATATATTACACCACCGTAAAAATTTTGATTAAACTGTTTTGGAAACTGTTTTGAACTGATATCAGAAATATATTTAGGTCCTGTTTTCACCAAACAATGCAGGTAGCAGCTATGGACGACTACGGACGTCGTCTCAACTCAAATTTCAGCACCATATTTCAAGGTCTTATCAACATCTGTTCAACATCAAAATGTTTGCTGAGTCTGCACATACTGAAGGCATGGTAGATCAGAGGCCAGTTTAGGTGCTAGAGACTGGTTGTAGAGATGTAGTATGTATTTGCACTGAGGCCTTAGAGCTGCCTGACCCGCTGAGAGAAGAAGGGAGGGGGGTTTCTGCTGTCGTTTCCCTGCGGCTGCTGCTTCTGATTGTGGAAAACTACTGTACAGCGATGTTGCTAGATATTCGTTCCGTCCCGTGCACTGTGGGCTCTTCCTAAAGAAGGACGTGTGTCTAAATCCCAAGAGGTAGAATATCCTAAAACAACGAACGGGGAGGTTTCTACTTCATCGTTTCAACCTCCAGTTTACCAGGGTATGTCATTTCATTGGTTGCAACAATCGTGTTTTGAAATGAACAGTGCATGTTAGAAATTGATCATATCTGGCACTTAGAGTAATGTGAGCCGTCATAGCTCATCTAAAGATAGCGACTAGTTCTATTACCGAGATCGTGGAACTGCCGATACCGTGAAGAAATTATGTCTGATACCATGAATACCTAATATCTGGCTTCCCTTCCGTCGCAGAGGTTGGGAAATGACAGAAACATATCTATTAAGCATATCTCTGTGTTTGAATACATGATTACTGTACAGAAATTGTTCTCGAGCCATTTTCTCAAGCATCGGTGTCCGCTAGTTATCAGGATCTCATCATTTACGATAATTTTGTTTATGTCATTTACCATCCTTCTACTAGAACATTGGACTTGAAGGCCAATGAAGAAAACCCAGATTTCCCACCCTGTAGAGAATGTGTGCTTACAGATGAGAATGGTCAACTTGATTTTACCAAGTTTTTACAGTGTATTCAGGGTATACAGGGTGTCGTCAAAATAATGAACCAGCATAAGGTTTGGCTTACTGATGAAGAGGAATACATTTTCTGGGAAGGTTTTGGTCCATTCAAGGTTAAAGGTCCCATATTACAGGAATTCAAATGTTCCTCTATATACATATCTGATCAAAGACGTTTAATGAAGATATTTTTAACATTTGATTTTGTTTGAGTGGTTAAATTTAAAGAATGCATTTTCAAAAATCCACTTTTTTTTTTTTACAGTCAGTTTCTGGCTAACTTCAGTAAACGCATCACAACTGGACTTGGTCCTGATTGGCTCCCTCACTAAAGAATGACTGAAATCCTTCCACTCAGCAGGTTTACCTCGTTTGAATTAGAGGAGCTGCTGCTGTCGGCCAATCAGGGTCCAGTATTGTGAGGACTTCGTCTTAAAATTCATTCAATTTAACTAATTCAACTTTTAACTAAACTGCATTTATCTGCAAAACATTACGAAGAACATTATACTTATCCTGAACCATAGTAGATTTGAAAATAAAATCGTGAAAAATTAACAAAATGGGACCTTTAAAGCTCATTACTGCTAACACATAAATGATTATGGATTGATTATCTCCAATTTGACGATGGTGTGGGAAACGCCATATCATACACAACTCCAGAATCCTCCTAATATGCTCGACTGGGATCTTAAGGACAGTTTTGTCTTGGATGAAATGACTTCTTCTAGCAAAGAAGGTGATCAGTGTTTTAATTGTAATAATATTCAATAATGTAGATTCATCAGAGGTATAATTACAACCACAATTCAAGGAAAAACACCCACAAACCAGTACTGACCCATCCTTCAGTGTGGAGATGCTGGTGTTTCCATTATTTTGGTCATACCTTGTATCCAAGTTGTAAAAATGGGATAAATAAATTAATGTGCACAAGAATTGAGGCCATTGGACAATTCAGTGTTTACTTGTAAAATGGGATATTTGCAGTACGTCAACTTGATTTCCCATACTGGCCTTTGATCATACTGATTCTTCAGTCTGAAGTCCTCGCCTGTTTCTGGATCAGAGGACCGGGCAGAGATTAGAGGTTTAATACTTCGGGGTGGTCGCCACTCATTCTGAAATAGGTTACATGTCACTCTTAGATATCAAATGTACTGTACATACTACTACTGTTTAACTATTATGTTTCTACATGTTATTACAAAGTAATTCTTGTGGAAATGACTTTGTTGCTCTTAGGTTTGTTTTTCTTTTTAAATTGTATGTATTGTATGTGAATCATCATTACCTGAGCCAGAAACAAGTTCTGTCATTACTACGATGGTTCGTTTTTTGGGGGGCTTCAGTGTCAACATGAACTGCTGGATGTTTGGAGAGACTGCCCAGCTTTTAGAAAGCATCTTCAACTGGAAGCCACTGTGTGGACACGGAGAAACCTGGCTGTGGCCAGCGAAACACACTTTGGTACGGCTGTCAAAACTGACAGAAAATCTACAGACATTTCCAATAGCTAGGCACTGTACTATTTTACAATTCTTTCTCTTGCTCTGTGTGTCCAGTCGAAACTTGTACGTCATTGGTGCCATTCTTGTGCATTGTGTCACTTAAAATTAGAGGGATGATCTTTAACTTGGATCATCATCACAGAGTTTTAATGTATGTGTGTGCGTGTGTTGGAAAAACAAATAAAATGTTGCAATATCAATTCTCTTGAGAAAAATTCTATATACAGGCTATGTAAAGCTCCAAAGTGTTCCCACTGTTGTCCTGATGGACAATTCCATGACTTTGCCATGATTTTCCATAACTAAGTTGCAGAGCTTCCATAACCTAAAAATGTTCTTCCTTCCTGGTTTGTTAATGTTTTTCAGTCTGTTTTCTACAGAAGAGGATTAGGCACATGTATTTGAGTTCTAAGATTAATCTCAGAATTCTGAGATTCTGGAATAAATTCTGATAATAAAGGAAAACTAAGAATTTGAATTCTGTGTTTAATCTCAGAACTCAATTTTCACGTGGCCCTTATCTTCTAATGCAGGTTTCCACTCTAGTTGGGCTGAAAACCATCTAATGCAATGAATGTGTGAAACAAGGTGAACAATACGTTCTGCTATATTCCTGTAAAGTGACCCATTGGTAAAATTCCCTGATATTCTCTGACTTCCCCAAAGAATTTATCAAACTCCCTGACTTTCCCTGTCTGGAATACACCTCTCAAAATTCCATGTTATTCCAGGAATTCCATGACCAGTGGGAAACCTGTTAAACAGTCTCATGTCTGCTTTGCTCTGTTGTGCTGGGTCAAAGAAAGAGTATAAACGGTCAGTGGTAAGAACAGTGTTTTTGGAACAGTGTTTATTGCAGAATTAGCAGATTTATGTGAAAAAGGCACCATGAAAACTATACACATACAATTGCAATTTGCAATGCAATGAATTCTCACTAATATTTTTGATTGACACCTACAACTGTTTGGGTATCAGGACAGTTAACTAAATATAACAATTTCCTCCCCATGGACCATTCTACAGCCAACTATTTAGCTTTAAGAATTAGCATCATACAGTGCTGTGCTACAGGTCTGGCAAGAACCTATTGTCATAATAGAGACCAGTAGATTTTCATTAATTTTCCATTGTCTCATTTCACCCTGTCATATTATACATGCATGGGTCCATATGCTTTCTCAACCTCATCGAGGAAATGACCCGAGATTAAGAGCAAAACTTGAAAAACTACATCTATACAACCGATGACAGAAAATGTACTGGTCGATTACTTTTTTGTACAAATTATGTGCAGGCATTTACATTACTTTATACATGTGTTATATAACATTCTCTCCATCTAGTGGGTGTTCTGGTAATAGCAGTAGGCTACTGTAAAGTAATTGCTCCAAAGAACAGTCGTGGTGTTTTTAGCTTCGTCCCTGTGTTGGAATATAATGTTGTTTTTTTTGCTTGTTTATGGCATTTCCTCTGTTTGACAAACTTCCTCTGCAGCCACCAAAATTCTTAACAGCTTAGCTTTTGGTCGATTATTTTTGCAAGATGACATTTACTTTGGATTCCCAATACACAGGCTTTAAAGGAATCCACCACGTTTTTGGTAGATTAGTCTGTTGGTCAACTTCACTGTAAAGTGATGAGTGTGTCCCCAGTGGATCATTGTCTCCGGTGCTTCATGCTAACACTTTAGAATAGTAGGGCAGTAGCATTATCCAAAGTAAGAAGACTGACCAGGTGAGCAAACACATTCATCTACTGTGTAGTGATTTTAACTACACAGTCTCCCATCGCCCACCACCTTCACTTCCTATGGAAACAGGAAAAGTAGTCCCTGCTAGTTCAAAACACACCTTATCATATTTCATGCATTTGCTACAAACAACTGCCAGACTTAGCCACATATAATTTTTAAGACTACTTACTATTTAGCTTTAGAGCTACTACAAGTTCTCATTTTCTCACTTTAGAAATAATGGTAGTAGCCTACTATCACTCAACATAGTGTTATGATGGATAGCATGTTAGCCAAAGATCTACCGGGTGACGCAAGATGATTTTGGTGTCTGTGTTTAACGCTTAAGTTGACAAACGGGACAATCTCCCAGTCTCTCCCAATCTTCCTTTAAACATCACTTGGTGCTGTGGATGAAGCACATCCCATGGTTTATGATGTCCAAAACCCAGGAGCCGGCATAGATGCCTTACATCACTGTGTCACCGGACTACATTCCTTTCGGTATTTGGACGAATATAGTCCCATTCCCACAAACAGCCCTCAATTTATGACTGTACACTCTGGCTTTGACCTCTTTGAGACAAAGTCAACAGAAACAGTCCATGTCTGCACAGAGAACATCCACAGAACCCGCTTGTTCCCACGATCCTCAAAAATACTAAACTGCAATAATGAATGATTTTAGAGGGTTGATTCTTGATTCATCTCAATAGTAGATATACATTTACATATATTTATTATTGTGCAAAAATGCTAATAGCCTAATCTAATTATGTCATCCTAGTGTTGGACAAGAAATCTGTTCCTTTGTGATTGCTTAGCTATTCTAAATCACTGAACTTAGATAAATGGTAGGATGTTCATAAATTAGATGTTATTATAAAGTTATTGTCCATTTTATGGAAAGGAATAATCATTATTTTCACCACTTCGCTTTTTCAGTTTGTCAGTTCAATTATCAGTTATATTAAGTTACTCTTTTGGTATAACCATAAAATAAATATATCATAATTCTCTTTGCCAAACAAATCAGAAATGTATACAATTACATTTAGCAATCAGTTATTCACTATTTTCTTCTGAAATCATAGTCAGCACATTAAGAGTACCCAACATTCACCGTTTTGGGTTCATTTCAATTTCTGAAACCTTCTGTTTCATACACATATCAACCCGACAGTAATAAACAGCAACTACCTAACAGCCATTCTCATAAATAAATACTGAGAGGCTTTGCTTTAGAAAATGTGCTGCTGTACAGCTTTCCTTGTCCTGTCTTTTCAAATACCAAAGATATACAAAACTCTTCTGATCAACTACATCAGTCAAACAGAAAATAACGTAGTGTCAATTCCAAAACTTCACATGAATAACAGGCAAACATGGCAGAATATTCTCCATTTGTGTTTGCTCTGTGTACTTGTGCACATACTGGACGGTCCAAAGGTCGGTTGGCTTGCTTTCTATGGAGATGAGCTGAGAAGTTCCTGCCTGCGCCGCATTATCTCGACGAACTCGGCACGGTCGGCCGCCGCCTGGGAATAACAATGCGACAGACAGCGGAGTGGGGTTTTTAACTAGAGGTAGCCATGATGCCCTGGGAGATCAGTGGGAGCTGCCTTCATCAAAAGACTCCACCCCTGAATCACAGGTACTAGCTGCCAATTTCTCCTGCCTCCTCCTCATGATCTCCTGGAGCTCAGAGCCTGAACTCCTCTGTAGATACAGATAGAGGAAAGAGAGAGAGAGAGAGAGAGAGGACAGAGTGGTGAAGAGGCAAGGATGTCAAGGAGAAGATTTGAAGGACAGCAAAGAGAGAAAGCAAGAGAGAAAATAGAATGAACCAGAGAGACAAATGGTTAGACAATATGAAGACAATACAAAATGGATCAGTTGAAAACTCAGAGGAGTGCCTCATCGGCTGGGAAGCCAGCGGACAGTTCTTTGCCAACAAAGTATTGAGCGGATTTCCTGTCCGATTGATGGAAATCAGATTTTTTTTGGTCAACAAATCTGATGAGAAAATCCTCTGGTCATTCAGGACCTAATAAGAGTCACCAGACCTGAGGAAGCCTTTGCCCAAGCACTCATAGCCAAATTGCCACTCCAAGCCATGAAGACCATATGGATGAGGATGCCTACGTGAATTATCTGGTCTAGTCAGTCAGGAAGCAATGGGCTTTATGGGAAATGTGGTCTTAATTTTGGATGGATGAGTAAAAGAACATTACAATTTTGGGGGAATGGACCGCAGGTAGAGGAGATGTTGTCAGTTCAACAGCTAATAGGGAGCCAAATAAAATAAATATGTATTAGTTCTTTGGATTTGTAGGCATCACTGCAGCAAAAAGGATTTCTACATGAATAGAGCAGAAACGAAAGCTTCATGAGATTATACTTTTGTGTGACATTAATTAAAATAACTATTGTTATTGCATGGTAAATTGTGAGATGGGGTTCCATGTTATGCAAGCATCGCACAGACATTTGGAAATGACTTTTAACATTAGTTTGACTGCCGCACAAAGCTAAGAGACAGAAAACACAGAGTAGAGTTGTCTCCTCTCTACATCTTCTATGTCTACAGGGCGGGCTGAATCAAAGGGTGAGTGGTGAGGGTTAGAAACATGTCGATGGGGACTGGTAGAGGAAGTGGAACAATCTGGAGCTGGTGCATTCAGGGAGTTAAAGGGGGCTTAATGTACAGCCACAGCAGTTGTTTAGGAAGACATACTGATTCTACTTTAAATGCTGCTACACAATATACAGGTGCATCTCAAAAAATTTGTATATCGTGGAAAAGTTCACTTTTCTCCATAATTTAATTCCAAAAGTGAAACGTTCATATATTCATTTCATTACACAGAAAGTGAAATATTTCAAACCTTTTTTAGTTTTAATCTTGATGATTACAGCTTACAGCTCATGAAAATCAAAAATCCAGTATCTCAAAATATTTGAATATTACATAAGACCAATCAAAAAAAGGATTTATAATACAGAAATGTCGACCTTCTGAAAAGTATGTTCATTTATGCATCAATACTTGGTCGGGGCTCCTTTTGCAACCAGAGAAGAAGAACTGGACCGTTGCTCAGTGGTCCAAAGTCCTCTTTTCAGATGAAAGTACATTTAGCATTTCATTTGTAAATCAAGGTCCCAGAGTCTGGAGGAAGAGTGGAGAGGCTCAGAATCCAAGCTGCTTGAAGTCCAGTGTGAAGTTTCCACAGTCAGTGATGATTTGGGGTGCCATGTCATCTGCTGGTGTCGGTCCACTGTGTTTTATCAAGCCCAGAGTCAACGCAGAGATACTGGATTTTTGATTTTCATGAGCTGTAAGCCGTAATCATCAAGATTAAAATAAAAAAAGGCTTTAAATATTTAACT
>OMLI01018439.1:0-11020 GCA_900302605.1 Rondeletia loricata
GGGGGGGGGGGGAGTCCGCCAGTGTTTTTGAGCAGGTCTTGAAATCTCTGTAGCTTGAGGTCAGTATGTTCAGACAGAGAAAGTGTGAAATCGTCACCTATGTTGAATTGGGGCTACGACAAAAGGTAAGATGATAGCCTCCAAATACCCTCTTCTGGCAA
Source organism: Rondeletia loricata (assembly GCA_900302605.1). Classification (NCBI taxonomy): domain Eukaryota; kingdom Metazoa; phylum Chordata; class Actinopteri; order Beryciformes; family Rondeletiidae; genus Rondeletia; species Rondeletia loricata. The sequence goes on from OMLI01018439.1 coordinate 162, forward strand.
GTACCGAAACCCGTTTCTGCCATGATCACATGAGAATTTTGTTTTACCGCGCCTACACCTTTTTTTCAGTTATTTTCAGTGGTGTGGTCATGGCAAGTGCATTTCTCTTAACTATGTGTCTTGCGTTTTTGCCCTGGGCTGAGCCTTTACAATTAGCCCACAATATCACGACTGATCATTCCAAAACTTTACATCAATCTCAACAACAGTAGCCTAACGGTCAATGGGCCAATGACCCTTCTGGCTTGAAACGACCCAGTCAGCAATTCATATATAAGGCATTTCATCAATAATCATATGCTAAACCCTGCTAGCTTGAAACGGCTTGTCCAGCAGTTCAGAAACTGCATGGTATATGCAAGCAATAAACTTAACCATGTAAAAAGACTTACAACAGCAACTACTATAGCTGTACCGTAATATGATCAATTAAGGCATCTGTCATTATTATGAGATGCATTTCCACATTTCGGGCCCCAACTGGTTTTTCTCCAACCTTTTTGGCTCACGACACCATCTGATATAATGCTTAGTGTCTGTTGTCTTATGATGGGAAATGCTTGTAAACGTATAAAGCCTGATAAAATATTACTCATCATTACTCATACAGTATAAGTTACATTAGTTAAAAGTACAGTATGAGCAGCAGTTTCACATACCATGGGGAGCATGTAGTAGCAGTGTGTGTAGTTTCAGCGTTTTTAGCCTTTCAACATTTTGTTTCTTGATGTCAATCAAAATTCTCTAATAGGCAATCTTGCCAAAACCAATTAAGCTACAGTAAATCTGTATCAAGAATTCCCATATCAAAATGGAAGCACTCTTTTGAGACACCTGCCAGCACTGCAGTTCATTAATCCCTGCAATCAGAGGTCCAAAGAAATAAGAGCTGAGTGTTGCCCCTCCCAAGACAACTGTAAAGGCTGTTCTGCTCTTATTAGTTCTGCAAACCGCTGGTCATACAGCACTGAATCTAGAACCCATCACAACACTTTCAATCAAGTATTGCTCTTAGGAATTGCACTGAAAGTATAATCGTGACCAAAACTACTCAGCTCAGGGCCATTACACTGTAGCCCTGTGGGCATCGTAATGATCAAGGCTAAACATACAGCATAGTAGGATTGGAAAGATCCTGTGATTCCAGGGACCTGTAACCTACAGCCTCTGTGGCCCCTGTGCATGTTAAAGAACAAATGCAACAAGGAGATTTATTTTGAAATGTTCACTCAATAAATTGACACATTGTTCCGCTGCTCTGTCACAAATGGCATAAGTGTTAAATGAACACCTTTTGAAAGCTGAGACAAGGATTGAATCAAAATTCATGAATGCGTCATGTTGCTGTTAAAAAAACTCTTCTTCAAGCATTTTGAATGTGCTACAAACCACAGTTCATGTAAAGTATTACCAAAAGGCATTTTGATTGTAGGGTTACAGACGGTAGCATCATTTTACACATCTTGAAATGATTGAGGGGTTCAGGAGTTGGGGTATGGTCAGCTATAACCACAACTTGGTGCTCACATCTCAACCAATCACCCTGTATCCCAAATCAGCGTGAAGGCAATAAAACACTAACCAATGTACACTGAAGACAATGTTCCTAAAGGCACCTTGTTTGAACCACCCTGTACCTTGAGGCAATACAAAAGCTGCCTGTGGTTTTTTTTTGGCTTCATTCGAACATTCAGCTTCAGAAAGAATGTTCTCTTGTGTTGGCAGAGCACTATACCTGCATGAAACAAGATGGGGAGAAAGGTCTGGCTACCATGAGACTAATCACATTCATTTTTCAGCCACAATGAACCAGCCGGAGACTGAAGGCCCATCTCTTCAGATTACACCACTTGAACTGACATATCTATCATGTACGGATATCCTTCCCCTTCCACTCTTCTTCTACTCTTTATAAAAAATTTAAAAAAATACTCTGATTCTACGAATGCTACTATTCCCATTGAAGGCTTAGCTGATGACTAGGACTAGGATTTGGGACTAGGACTGAGAGAATGACAAATGGTAATGCTTGTAAACAGGGAAATAAAACATACCTGTATTTTGACTTGCGGTGTATTATAAAAGTTGAAAAACATAAGTCGATAATCTTTATACATAACATTTCAATGGCAAAATAAATTATGGCTTGGGGTTTTAAAAAGCTACAGTAGTAAACAACAACTTTGTTCATGGTCACCTCAGGGTTCCCAAAAGTATTTGGACAGATGAAATCTCTATTTCAAACAACAATAAAGCTGTAAATGTAGGTAGTGTGGCTGAGTCTAGCTCAGTTTAGTGTTGAGAGTGGGTGGAGGTGGAGGAGGGGCTGGGTGGTTCTGGGATGCCAGAACTTACTGGTGAGCCTTCTGGGGGCGTTGTGGGCCTCATTCAACCAAATATCTGTGATGGAAAGAGCCAATTCGATAACCCCATGCTGTTTTCTCCGGTAAAGAGTATGCATGCTCATTCGACATCCATGGACATTCATATCTGACTAGCCTTTACTACCTCAGGTCCTCTACTGCTGGCTACAGAGCAGCTCCACTGGTGTGTTTGGAGGTTGTGTGTATTGCTCAAAGGCACCTTGATGGTAGTTATTGAGGGAGGGGAGTGTGTCCCAGCTGGGATTCTTTGCCCATGCATGAAGCAAATAAAAAAATTGAAAATATTACAAAAAGATAAATGGCTGCCAGTAATGCCTATATATAAAATAACAAAACAGTGTGAGGTGTGGTTGGTAAATGACTGTGTACCTCCATCCCCTATTACAGCAATATAAATCTTGGTTGTAAATTATAGGTCCCAAGAAGATCATTATGAAAGCTCTGTTTAGATCCCACTCCCATAAGTCCATAGTTTTCACCTGACAGCAAGCTATTATTCTGAGGGTAATGAGGATAAAGGTGGCTAAAGGTATCCGTACTGGGTCCACACACCGAGAGGCGACATTAAAGCTCAATGACATGACAATGGTAATCACTTCTTTTATCACTTTGCCATTGTGACAGGTTTTGATGTATTAAACCCCATACTTCTCTCTATTATCTCTCCATAGTTCCAGCTTCAAACAATGTTCCAATTAAACTTTCCCATTGTATAATGTAACAAAACTTGTGCAACATAAATACTAAATTTCAGACTGTCTCCTTGTTTGTGGCCAGCTATACCAGATAATCTCTCAGGTGCATTGGTGTGCTGTAATGGTCAAGGTTGTATTCTTTGTATTTTCCCCCAGTGACTTTCATTGCTCATGACATGAAACACCTGGGGCTGAGGACAGGTATTTGGATCCTGAGTTAGACAAGGGAATAGTTTCCAACCTGCAGTGCCAGACGAGAGTAGATGTTTCAATCCAATGTGCTGTTAAATTTGTACAAATCATCATGGGATGAAACACCTGGGGCTGGAGACAAGGGTTTGGATGTTGAATATACAACTACACAAGAAAAGACCATGAACACCTCAAGTATCACACACTAAATATTTGTATTGGCTATCCTTATACAATACATATTACACAAAGAATACCGTTACCAACAAAAATCTGGGACTGAAATGAAGACCGGTGGATCTATTTCAAGATAATGCAGCTAAAAAGGCATCATCATATGTAATTGTAATATGCATAGTATTCCTTTTACATACAATTGGTGATGGATTTTAAATTAGTCAAAATAAAAATAAAAACATAAATAAAATAAGCTTACTGCACAGGAAACCAACTATCTTGTAAGTAACTACAGTGTGTGTGCGACTGTACAGCATGATTAGCCATACCCTCTAGGTTTACGCAGCATTGAATCCACTGAAATTTAGTGAGTCCTGTGATAGCCTTCCTTGTTACCTCCCCATATATCCAAAGCAGAGTCTGGTCTATGTTTCAAGTTTGTTTAAAAACATGTATATGTAAAATGTTGGCCAGATGTTCTGGTCACACCCTGACAGCAAACAGGAAAGGCTACTATAGGCAAAATTGGGCTTTTACAAGCTTTTAACACTATTAAATGAAGTATAAAGTTTTGGTCCATGTTTGTTCAAAAGTGACTATTCTGTAAATGTTGCTAATAAACTGTTTCTAATCATATTTATTGGTCTGCATTTGTAAATGGGGAAATTAAAGGGGAATAAGTACGATTCTTTCTGTCCCATAGCACAAAATTACCATAATACATCTGTGGGGGTTTGATAGGGTTGTCGATCAATACCAGTGACTCAACGACTACTTCACCAGGTACTGAGATTTTCAAAGACTTTCAAAAGTCACTTTCACTTTGTTTTGGAACAAAAACATTGGAATTTCAATAAGCTCCAAATATTCATATTTTTTTACCCAGGAATGAATATGACCAGCTGGGGCATTAGTTCTTACTTTCTCATTCTATTGCTCATTGCTCCTTCCTACAGTTGATGAAGCCTTGCGCGAGACCCTACTTGTTGCTCTCAACGAAGTAAACAGCAGTCCGTTCCAGAAATATTGGATGTCGATTTGTTTACTTGTCCATTCAGTTGTTCAGTCATAGATCATTTTCTTCTGTCATTAATTTGATCACTGATTCAGCAGCTCATACACTTTGGTAAGATCCTATCATTCACAAGATGCCAGGAACCTCATTCATCCACATAAGTGCCTTAATTTATCTTAAACTGGAAAGAGGTCATTTGTCAACTCTGTTCAGTTTTGACATGGCATGACAAAACATTGTTTGTCCTGTAAATGTATTGCCAATGCTTTACATACAAAAGTAGTTGAAGCACAAGACTTATACAAAGACAAATCAAGCAGCTATATGACAGGAAGCAAAGGGGTTCTCCTATATATGTCTTCTCCTTGGGGGAGGAAGTGTGCGGTTATCTCCTTCCATGGGATCAAGATTCAAATCCAGCCATAGGCGTAGGTTTGGGGGCAAAGAGGAGAGAGAATATATTGGGAGATGGTGGAGTTGTTCCCCTTGATTACTTCAGCCTTCACGGTCTGGCTTTTTAAAATTATCTTCATTAAATATTTATACATTTACTTAAGTATAAGGCCTGCCGCGCTGCTGTTCATTCTCTCTTGTCATGTCATTTCTGCTCGCAGTGTGAGGCCCCAGTAGGGGACAGGTTTCAAATCCAACAGTCCTACCTACGCTCCAAAGAGACTGCCTCCAGATCTGGCAGTGAAGGCTCCCACCAAAGCTAACATATTTCTCTCACTTTATTATTTATGATTACTCTCGCACATTATTTGCATTTTGAAGGAATAGTTCACCCCAAAATGAAAATTCTGTCATTACTCACCCCCATGTCAGTCTAAACTCCATAAACAGAGTGAGTTAGCCCCCATAGTTCCCTCTCAGTCTCCTTCCGAACTATTACAATTATAATAAAATGTCCGTCAAATTTCTCCAAATAGCTTATGCAGCATAATAAAGTGCCAAACGATTGAACTGTGAGTCCAAAAGTCCAGTATTTCCTATATTTTCCTTAACTAAATTGCTTTGTTCTAGAATGCACCTGGTCACGTGGAAGTTGGAAGACTGTTTATAACTCACCAGCCTATAGTGGAAATATAGGGGGTGGAGCATGCGCAAACTACAGCGGGCTAACTCTCTCTGTGTTTGGTTTTCGTACAAACTTCATTGGAGTTTCGACTGACATGGGGATGAGTAGTTAATGATTGCATTTTCATTATTGAGTGAACTATTCCTTTAAGACGTCATACTCATTTCACAAAATTTCATGACACCAGGCTGGTGTGTGCCTAAATCCCCCTATTTGCCTGAAATCGGGTTTTCAATTATGTTTGGGATGTTTTGGGGCATATACAGTACCATTTGCTGTGGGTGTGTGTCATGTGGGTGTGGCCAGCGGTGAGCCACAGCGCAGGGACGTCATAGCAACAACAACAATGGTAGAAAGCAGTAAGAAACAAAAGAACAGCAAATCTGAACGTGCAGCAGGCAAGACCCGTTCAAAAACATGGGTGAACATAGGCATTGTTTTTCTTTTTTTATTGCAGATTGCCTGCTTCTTCACGACGCCTGTGGTGGCTTTATGGATGCTGGTTAACTCAGGCTCAGGCTAGATGCCGTTTCAAGGTAGACAGCTCATCAAGATGAGTGACAAGTGTTGGGGCGGGAACCTGACCAACTGAGGGGGATAAGGGCGGGACTAACAGTGCACTTCACTGCCTCAAAGTGAAAAGTGGCTACACATCAGGTACATGATCTGTTCGGTTACCATACGTGTTCGGGATTCCATAGTTCCTTCGATTTCTCTGCCTTAGAATGTCGTGTCGCCTTCTGATTGTTGTAAAACTTTGTTTGACACATTTGGAGGTTAGTAGTCCAACCATTTGCAGCGTTAAAAAAAAAGGAAAAAGAAAGAAACACTCGCCTCGTAAGATGTCCACAACTTGTTGCAATTGCAAATGCAATGAGACTCTTAGCCATATTTCTAGAGTAGGCTTGCTTCACTTGATCCTTGAAAAAGTGCCTTCCTCTGCCCTACTTTTATATTTGATTCAGGCGATTCTGTGGGGCTGGATCTAGGCTAGTCTTGAAAATGCACTCATTCTTTTATCATTGTTTTATAACCACTTTCCTTCAACCCTCCTTCTAAAGAAATAAGGTCACACTTTATTTGGATAGTCCAACATTGATACTCAACTTGTTATCAAGTGATATATAAATGTATACTTAGTGATACTAAAATGTAATTCTCAGGCGGATAAATCAAAGGACCCGAACACATACGTATGTTTTCAAGGGGACACAGATTAGGATTATTTCTGTTTCCATCAGGAAAGTCGGAGCAGGCAAAAAAACAAAGAGAGGGCTGGGTGAAATATTAGAGTGAGAAGAGGACCCAGAGCAATAAAGTACCGCTGCTAGTCTGATAAGTTTGCTGAAGAGGCTGATTTACGTTGGAATTGGGAAAGACTGGCAGCCATCAAAGCATCACCATGTTTGCGGAGGACACTTTGTCACAAGTAAGTAGATAATTTACTTATTTAGATTGTAGCTAAGAGGAACTTAGCTATGCTAACAATGTCTGCTTTAGCCTAGCCCCACAGACTCGAGATGGTGCTGTTGAGTGGTGACTTTGCTTTACATCACGAGTCCCACCGCGGTCTGCTGTTTTCCTGGTAGCAAAACTTGATGAGATGCTGTGCGGCAGAAAGTGGCTGGTCAAATTCCAATTCTGACACAATCCGTGGACATAAACACTGACAGATCCAAAAGATAATCACCAAAAAGCGCAATTTCATTTAAATGTAACTTTGAAAGTCTGTGTCAGCTCATGGCAAAATCCAGATTAGGCCCATCTGCGCATGCTGCTCAAGCCCCCAGCACTGGCGAGGCACGGGCTGGCCAGAGAGACTGCCGACAAGAAATATTCTTACAACCAAGCAACTTTTTATTTACATGTGATGAAACTTTTCAAAGCACATTAGAGGTGCAATATATACTGGCAGTCTCTATAGCCAGTCAAGTCAAGACTCAACACCACCATCTCGAGTCCGTAGGGCTAGCTTTAGCCATTCAGTTGTTAATTTAACACGTGGAATGCCACTTAATCTAACCTAGATGGATGGCTAAATATGAAGTTTAGTCAGCTATATAAATTAGGTTATGTGGCATTCAGTTAACATGTTAACTAATGTGAATCGTAGCTAACTTAACTAAGTTTATTAGCTAAAAGTTTTGTCTATGCGTGACTCCTAAAAGTAAAACAAAGAGTGAGAATGTCACATCTTGGCATCTTGGGTATCATGTAAAATTCTACTTTCCCATTTGTATTTACCACTTCATTGGGTCGTTCAAGCGTTGCAGAACAAATCATTGTCAGTGAAAAAAATCGACGCGATAATGAGGTAAATATTGGACTTTTGACCCACAGTGCAAAACACTTGGATTATGCTGCATGAACTGTTTGGAGTAATTTTATGGTCATTTTTTGCCCCTTTTGGAACTCTAAAGAATCAATCCCCAGCCACTTCAGTTGATTTGAAGAAGGCGGACGGAGCTGCGCTAGCTAACTCGCTGTGTGTTATATGGACACACAAACTTCACCGGTGTTTCGACTAACATGAGGTGAAGTAGATGATGAGTGAATTTTGTGGTGAACTATTCTTTTAACTAACAAGGCACAAAAAGGTTTATGTTTGCTTGCTACGTGGTACTCCAACACCACCAGCCCTATGGGTAGCACAAGCACAGAAATTCTGTTATTATTTTGCAAGGTTACATTTCTGTATTTTTTTCTGGCCAATTTCTGCACTGACTTCTGTAATTAAAGTTTTAGAGTGAGAGTAAGTGTACCTTCTCTGTTTTTGCATATAGGATGATACTTAATTTTGTTTCTTAAATCCACAGGAACTGAAATCATATGTCTTAAATAAGTGACAGGTATTCCACGCTGTGCGGCAGCATTCTGAAGCAGAGTACAGAGAGACCTGGCATAAGACATCCTGGCAAGAAATGTAAAATTAGAACAATTTTGAAAATAAATTATATTCCAAATGTTAAACTATAACTAACAGATGAAGTAAGAATAATATTCAACGGTGAGCAAGGTTTTGTCAGTGAAGACAGTTTTGCCCAGATGAGTAAAGGGGGTAAATACTTTTACAATTACATTTTCTGGTGTTGTAATTTTATACTTTCACCTAAATGTATTGAATTTCAATTCCACTTTGATAGCAAAGTCTTTTGAATAGATTTCAAAATCTGAAATGAATGTATTTGGAACTTATTTTGTGGCCCAAGTAAATGTGCAAAATGTAAAGGGGGTGAATACTTCAAGCCTATGAAAACTGTAGAAGTGGAGAATCAGAACTAAAGAAAAAAGAGGGACAGAGGAAGAATTTAGAAGAGATTTGGTAAGGTGTAAAACATTGAAAACAAGCTTTGCCAGCTTTGATGTTTGTGAGGCACTCCTGACAACTACAAAGCATGACTTACAATTTCTCAAGTAGAAGCAGGTGTTAAAAATGTGGTTGTCTGGGGGAGAGCAAATCCATGTAGTAATAGTCTGAGATTGCCACATTACACGGAGAAATGTAGCTCAGCGCTGTATCCATTATATTCAGATTACAGAGTTCACCTTTTTTCACCAAAGTCATTTAATAATTGATCTGTCTTTAGAGAAATTCATTATCATCAACCAAAATATTAAAAAATGTTGCACAAGCATAACAGGGTATATTTTTATCCACATGCCAATCAGGAAAAAAATCATTAGTGCAGGTTGTTTACACAAAGTTTCACAAAGTGTATGCATGACATTTCATTGATTATTGAACAAGTAATTAAAGTTATCGGCAGTTGATGAATGGATTTTGTTTTTCTCCTTTATTTTCTTTGTCTTACCATCCACTTTCATTTGCTTAGATAATCCACCTTAGTTCCTTGCCAGGAAATGTCAGTTTGTTTATGTATTTGCTTAGAGTTGGTTCATATAATTCCCCTGTGTCCTGTTTTTTTCTTTCTAAATTAAAAGCAGTAAAGGTAATAGGTTAAGAAGTTCATTGACTCTGAAAGCCTCGAGTCACGATTTCTGGTCTGACATGATAACCACCTATAGCTGATTGAGGGGATGACCTTCACAAATGCTTATCCAGGGCTGGTCCCCAGGGCAACCTAATATTGGCATTGGATTATTCCTACATTCCTAATTAGTGAGCTTGGGCTTTGGATCAGGCAACCTCCATCAAGGAGCATGCATGCAATTATGTTTATCACAAATCTAAATCTAACAGGATGGTGGACTGGTGGTTTGTTACACAAAATATTTTGATAATGGTATTGATAACTGATAACCAATCAGAAACTACCATATGCCATTGCATATGTTTACCTTGAGCCTTGAACAGCTGAGCTGAGTGTGGGATGGAACCACTTTGGCAGCTTGGTTGAATCTTCAAACCAAACGTCAGGCTAATTGATTAAATTTAGCTAACTACATTTTATTATTTCTAAAAATAACAAACCAGTAACTTGGAAGGAAATTGGACAATTCACAAATTAACATTTTATTACATATCAGAGCAGAGCAAGAGAGAGACAAAACTTCTTCTATAGTTGGTGCCAACTTTAAAAGTTGATCAGTGTAAACAACCGCTTGTGCATGTCTTGTGTTGCTTAGCAACAAACGCAGTAGTGATTATGTGTGAAATGATACAAGCTGGTAAATTGATGGTTTGCTAAAGGCAGTGTGAATGGGTTGGAACTTGTCGCATTTACAATTACAGCTTCTCTGTCTGAAAGGGCAAGCGATATGTAAGTAGCTCTATAGTGAAGCTCTGTCTGAAAGGGCCTTATAGAGTCCAGGGTATGCTTTAAGGAGCTTCTCTGTCCCATCATAAAATGAGTTAAGGAATTGTATGAAGGAGGGTGATCAGACTGAGCGAGTTAAGATATCAGTAAAATTGTTCCTTTAACATCATTCCTTAAATAATTTCAACACAATTCACTTCAATAAAGGCAATTGTACTTCTATACAGGCAATTATCATCATGTGTCCTTTCATTGAGTTGTTGGCAGTGGGAGGCTAAACCTCAAAGGATCTTCCCTGTGGATAAGAAGTCTAATGAGAAAGGTATAACTCATCTACTGAACACTTCAGAGCAGAATCACATACTTGACCTTGAGGGCTATTCTAATGAGGAAAACCTTTGGAGAAGTAGACTATTGCACCACTATTTCATTAAACTTAATTATTTCCTTTAATTGTGCTTAAAGGTTGAGCTATACTTACTTACTTACTTACTTACTTAGGCCTTTAAATTCCCTGATGAACATAGGCCATCGATGAAACCCCTCCATCCTATCCGGTCTTGTGCCCTCCTATCCAGTTGTTGCCATGACCGCCCTTTC
>OMLI01018442.1:0-11823 GCA_900302605.1 Rondeletia loricata
CTTCAAAAAACACCATAAACTCTCGTTTTCAAAGACGGGAAACTCACCGAGTGGAGAAGAAGAGCCGCTTCCGGGTCACCAGGTCGGGGTTTGATTTACTAAAATGATCAATAAAACCCGATACCAAGCATACTTTTTGTGTCAGAACATCAACGGACACCAGTGACCACTCGGTGAGTTTCCCGTCTTTGAAAACGAGAGTTTATGGTGTTTTCTGAAGGTTTTTCTATGTGAACATCCAGATCCATTGTGTAGCTTTTGACATGAGCAACATGAGCATGAGTTTTCTCAAGACTGCACAGTTCGTCAACATTTTGATATGGACCGTTGTATACGATCGTAAATAACATTATAACAGGGCTTATAATGCTATATACCGAACTTCTCCTTTAAGAGATAGCTGTGTGTGAACAATAGGCAATCACTAGAGGTGCAGAAGAAGAGCGGAGACAATCACTCTAAATTAGTTGATTGTAAGGGAAAACAAATAACATGCCTTTGGGCCGACATCTAGAAAGCACTCAAGCCGATTTCAACAGGGTGGCGTTTTAAAAATAAAGACCACAAAACAGTCAATTATTTCTTCCTTCAAAATAATTGAATTAACTGGCAAAAAAAGACATACTGTGTCAAGGGAGAGCCGTCAAACCAGAAGCCTTTAAAATCTCCTCAGCCATGTCTGCTAGTCTTGTGATGCAGTTCATTTGCTGTGGCTTTGCCCTAAGTACGCCCACTCTGCTATTTGTGGTGTGAAAGGAGGAAAGAGAGCTACAATATGGGCTGAGGCTCGGTCTGGCCTGGGACCCTCAACTCATTAAGGTGCAGGAAGCAGCTGGCTGGAGCTGCATGTGTGGAGAGAGACCTGGGTGAACCGCTGATTAAAACTGGGGTTGCTGGCCAAGGTCACTGACTCCGGGGCCAGACCCAAAACCACCATGCAGTGTGGGCAGGACAAGAGGTCAGAGAGCAGGGCGCGGTGGTGAGCCCTAGCTGGTAACTATCCACATAAGAGGGAAACAGCCATGAACTGTTTGCCGACTGCTCTTGTCATATATTGGAGATCGGCTGTGAGAGACAATGGAGCATAGAAAGTACGTGGGAAAAGACCGGGGGAACGTTTTTTAAATCGATTATTTAATTTAATAATCATTAACTATTTAGATCACTCACTCAGCATATTATGTGCAGTGTAATTAGGAATGTGTTTCTTCATGTGTCCTTTGAGACACACATACCTGTACGCATTTCAAGGCTCAGAGTCTTGGCCCTGGTGCAATGTTTTGCTCAAGGACACTTTGACAAGTGTAGACACATTGGCTGTGATGGGGATTGAACCTGTGACTCTCCGGTTGCGAAATGGTCTGTCTAACCACTAGGTCACCCTGTCACCCTATTCACGGTACAAACAGAATCTTTATGTGGTGTCAAGGGGAGGGAAGCAAGGAGCAACTGAGGGTGAGGGCAGTGAAATGTAACACAGTAGGAGAGGAGCGGTCTGTTTACTCCAATGTGCCGTGTGCGTGTCCAGGCAGCTGTGTAAATGGCTCACAACACCTGTGATCAATACATTTCACTTAAAGCACTTAGGACTGTCATCAGTTAGAATCACCAGGCACCCACGTCAGCAGGAGGGAGAGATGAGAGAGACACAGAGACACAAAGACAGGAGAAAGGACAAAGAGACCACTAATGAGGACTGGCGTGAGGCCCAACCTTTAAGCCAATCAATACCACTCTGAAGCACAGCGCTCCACTCTACAATCATATTCATCGATCCCTGATTGATAAGTGCCAACATGCAACCAGCATCCACAAAGAGCTGGTTATAAGTCATGCTGCTACAGGGGGGGAAAGGGGGTGAGTCACCTTAATCTACCCCCCCCTTTTCTAAGACAGGTTTTCATGCTTAATGGCATAAGAGATAGATTTTTTTAATTCTCTGCATGAACACATACATGTATCCCAATAAACTGAGAAAACAAACAAGCTTTTCTTCTGTCTTCTGCAAAAAGGCATTTTACGATTGACTGTATTTTAAAACGTATTTGCCACATGTCAAAACAGAAACAGAAAATGTAACGGTCCAGATAAAATATGGTTTTACGCTATTCTTTTTCATGCAAACACAAAATTATGAAGACATTGCAACACCATCCTACAATGCAAGTATGTTTGATCAAATACTGGCTAATCCCTGTACCTAAATAGTATGTCCCCTTTGAGCCATACATATGTGGCTGTGGTATAACAACAGCATTAAGAGAAATGCATCAACCTAAATTCAACCAGTGGTGATTCAATGGAACTGATACAAAACAATAATTCTGACAGGCAGTCAGTTATTCAAAACAAATTCAGGCGATCTGCATGTGTAACTAGTATGCGTCAAACACTATGAACTTGACAGCACCATGCATTAGTTCATGCTGATTGGTGGGGAACATCTAAAAGTGGAAAATATAATATTATTTGTGAGGGTATAGGGCATTTATAAATAAGACTTTGCAACGTGTGAATCCTCTGACACAAAAAAGGAATATTTTACTTGTCACATTGCCCAGTGCATTCTCTTTGACTTGATTTGTTGCTGTTGTTTGCTAACGTGATAACAAATGACAGGCAGGAAAAATAAAACCATTTCCCCAGAGTTTATTTATAAAATCTGTTCATGAGGAAATTAGCATTTGGTAGACCTTCTCAAAAACATGTCTAATATGATTTTCTTTTTGTGTGTGTTGATGTTATGAAACTATTACATAATGGTAGCGAGAAAGTCAAGCAACAAGACACATCTGTGAATTCAACAGGGAGTTAATTTTATTTTTTTTACACACTGCTAAACATTCCTTTAATTCAACAACTGCCTGTCACATTCACTTACTATAGAATAACACCGTTGGCCTGACTGGGATTCCATGCTTCGCTAGTTACATTGATTATAAATGCATGAAAAAAGTGACACCTCCTCTTACTAAATAAATTACTAAATAAATAAAAAAGGGCATTGTGTAATTTAAGCCCATAGTTGACAAAATTATACCACTGACTAAATGATCTCCAGACTGGATCCTCTATATTTTAGAGATACTGAATGATAAACTCCAGGTAATTATTTTTTATGTTATGTGAACGTATATATATATGTATGTATGTATCTATTTATCTGTTTTAAAATGGATGTATAGCATTTTTAAATTAACTCTGCAAATCCACTCATCTACGCTGCATGTAAATCAAAAGTAGGATGTATTTGTCAGTTAACCCTTGACAAATACCACTGTAGGCTAACCCTTATGGGGCAGCACTGTACATTCCTTTCCGTGTTGAAACTTGTTGCCAGTCACTGGGTAAAGTGGCTTCCCGTTGTCCATATCACATCATTGCATTCTGCAGAACTAACCAAATGCGTTACATGAAGCTAGAGGTTGCTTTCAGGTTCTACAGCAATCACACAATTGATCTAAAATGCAGGTAGGGAGGCATCAAAAGCAACACGGGTGTCTAACTGTCAACTGCATGACTGGGTGTATCTGCCTCACCTGGCCAGTCAAGCAAAAGATACAGTACAACAGGGGATACATGAAAAAGAGAAGCATGATGTTCATTCTGATTTGTCTGCAACAAATCAGAATCAAAGTCAGCTACAGTCAAACTGACAACTTACAAGACATACAAGACAGACGATATCACCAGTGTTGGGGAAAGTGACTTTTAAAGGGAAATAGTTACTTTACTTTGTTACTTACCTTAAAAAGTAACTAGTTACACTACAAAGTTAAGTTAACAAATATGCCATAGCAATATGGCTTGTGCTGCCAAGTGTGTTGTCGATCGCTTTAAAATGCAATGCAAGAGTATTGCTCTGTTTTTAAAACAATAAGCTAATCATATTTATAACAAGCATACTTATATGATGCTGCAGGATTTTCACTTTTTTAAAAAAAAAAGTAACTAATATGGAATTACAAGAATTGAAAAACTAACACTGGATATCACTAGGAATAGATACAGTAGAACATTTACAACTAATATCTGTAACACAAAGATCCAACATCTTCAGTTCATCATTATGCAGGCATTATGCAGAAACAACGAAGGTCATCTATTAGTCTGTCCTAATGTTCACTCTATAATCTCTCAAGATTGTTTGGACAAGAGTACTGTCAAATCTACAGAGTATTCTTCAAGGTGTTCTGTGGACACAAAGGTTTGAACAAAGGACTTGCTACATGAAAAATACAAGAAAGACACAAAGTCTTGAATATCAATGACCTGTTACATAACTGCAGACAGGGGAATATTCAGTTAAGGCTATTTCATGGTTAGCTACACCACTTTGATGGTGATTCACTGACATCAGAGCAACGAAAACACAATGCCTTGAAACTGATAAGGGCACAATATGAAGCACAATATGATTTCTTTATTAATGACTGTGTTCCGCAATACAGAGGGGAATCAATACACAGTGAATCACTGACAGGATTTAATCTAGTTATATGATTATCAGCGGCGTACGCCCCTGCATGTCCTTGCGCTTGCTCACACACAGGGAGCCGAGATTGTGCAGGAGTACATTACAGAGGCCAACCAATTATTTAACCATTTGCACAACAATTTACAGCAAGTCACTTCTGAAATTGTTGCGAACTAATGAAGAACCTGGCCATCTGGATGCCGAGTGCAGAGATCAAACAAGCCCGCTTGACAGGCCTTGGTAACCAATCACGGGAGGCCGAGTCGGGTGCCCGAAAATGTTATGTTGAATTAATGTCACGACGCTATTTCTTGACTGCCCTGCTGACATGAACAGCTGTATCGGCCTGACAGGAAACAAACTTCTTTGTCCACTGAGGCACGAAGCAACAAGTCCAGCTTCAGTGGGCTTTCACCAAGGAAAGAGAACAAAATGTACATATTTGCTGGTCCGATCTTGGGTGCTGCCAGTCGGCCTTTTTCTGTCTGAAAATGCAGAGGAAGATCAAAACACTGAAAACAGAGTCACGTCCTGGCCACAGGCCCAGACCGCAGAAACAGCAGCAGCCATGAAAACAGAGGTGGTAGCCGGCCATACAATAGAGGCACAGTATGAATTAGTAATGATTCAAAACATACTGTTTGCTCCAGATGCCGATAATCCATTTAGGTGGACCCAGCAAAGCCTCTACACGCAGAACACAACTGACTGCAGCATATTTTCCAGGTAAAATAGAGTTTGTCATACAGACCACAGCTACCATTTTCATACAGTCCAAGTCAAAAAAATAGATCCGGTTAAAACAATTCAAATGGATAGATGTTGGGCGCAGGCCAGAGAATCCTTTCATGTCACAGCGTACTAACCACAGACATACTGAGGTATTGGTTCATGAAACATTCATTCCTCTGCCTTGTGAGTAACACGGAGAGAATCCTCACAAGACCTGTGTTTAATTGGATTACGGTATTCAGAAACGATTGACTCATTTCTACCCAACCGTAAACCTGCTGAGCTGACGATCATGTCCAGCAAGGCCCAGGAAATAAGCCCACATCAGAGAGCGTGACGCACAGACAGTAGTTTAATGGAGGGGACTTTTAGTGTGCTGCTGATATTCAGTGGTTTAGTACGCCTGTGAGAACAACCGAACCAAGAATCAAGTCAACCGTAGCCCAACTGCAACATGAAGCTTTTGAAACACGAGTATATGGGAGCAATTAAATTACTAAAATAATGTGTGAGTATTGCTTGCTCATTGGTCTTTATTCGCATAGGTCAGCTCCTGGCAAAAAGAGCTGAATTCCCCTTTTATATCTTTCCTCGCTGAGGAAAGTCTATCGAGAGAAAGGGTGTAGAAACAGATGAGTGGGCTCTCACACTCCCTGAATGTATGCTTTAGTGGGTTAGATGAAGTCCATGTCAGCACCATTCATCTGGCTGCCACAATGTTAGAGCACACCACTGACTGATCAATTGGACTCCCTCAAGGAATCATGCACCCTTATAAGTGAATGGCTACTAAAGTTATTAAATCCAGGGGCAGCGGCGGCAGCGGCAGCAGAAGCAGCAGAGAGGCAGGCAGAGATATATACCGCACTCAAATTCTACTGCAAATAAAGTGTTGTCTCGACTAGGGCTGCACGATTATCACAAAAATTATAATTGCAGATTCATTCCCTTGATATTGTAATTGCAATTATAATTTTGATTAATAGAATTGCAATTAAATACCTATTTTGTGTTGCCAACTGCATATCAATTATTAGAATTGGTTACAACGCTCATTTGCTGTTTAGAGCAGTTTGAAACTAAGTTAGAAAAACTTGATTTTGGAATGCAGTAATCGCGAATTACCATATAGCCGTGGCCATAATCGTAATTCCGATTAATATACGATTAATTGTGCAGCCCTAGTCTCGACATGGACACCCATTCTCTTGACAGTCCTTGTAAATGTAATAGGGGAAGTTCAACACATTAAAGTACCATTCCGCCATGATTGGAGTTTTTTTCCTGCATTCCCTCACTGTTTTACATCAGTGTAGTTTTCCAGTGCTTTTATCACGTTATGAGATATGTGCTATTTTTCCTTTATTTTAGTTGTTTTTGAAAGTAAATATTTTGAAACAAATGCTGTCTAAATATGACGAGTTACTCCCAGTAAAGAAGAAGGCAGCAAATTAAAGCCGTAACTGTGTAAAATCTAGCTTTAATTTCCGTTTCCTTTTACGGACTATTGCCGGCGGAAGCATCTTGCTTTGGTTGACTGGGCTGTGATTGACAGAAGGCGGGTCCTAACGTAACCACAGAGAATGTTAGCTGTTGGTTGAAAGATTTATTTTGGAGAGGAAAAAGCGGAAATCGGAAATCACTCCCGGTATCTTGCCTCTTGTTGTTTACAAGCAGAAACCGGAAGTGAGACGTCCACTTCTGTCCCGTCTCGGCCCATCCTTTTGCCAAAGTATTGTTGTTTTCAGTGGGTTTTTTGGTGTAGGTTTAGGGTTAGTAAGTACTGAGCTTTGCATTGCTTTATAATTTAGATCAATGTTTCCCCGTCATTTCAAATTTATAGTATACCTTCATCGACAGTACTGGTCCATGCTTAGCTTCAATATGACTGTAACAGGCTTCCAAAGAGGCAGACAAAAGACAGAAGCAGACAAGAGATCCGACTCCTTTCTCTGGTCTCTCATCTGACATGCAGGTTATCTATCAAAGAGACGTCATGTCTGCTCTAAATGGCTGCCATCTCTGCTCTCCAACTGGATTCCCACGTATTTCATCTTAAGCAGATTCCACTAATGCCTTTCAGGACCGAGTGACAGGCACAGTGTCACGAAACACAGAGCATTGGTGCAACTACAGGGAGATGAGGGTCCTCTTTCACTCCAAGAGTGCCAGTTAAACTGTACATATCTGTAACAATGACAGAACCACAATGATCAACAACAGATACATCTTCATTACACCGAGGAGAAGACCGACTCCATTCAAAGTAGAGCAACAAGCACAGTTTGAAAATAAAGAGAATGGTTAGCGTCAAATTACTCATAGCTGATGATTATTTAGATGATTCTTTCCTACGTCAAACTGACTGGTGCAGTTATTCCGTTGCTCTAAATCATACCTCACCCTGGAAAACAGTATAATTTGGTTAGTGGCAAGGCAGCAGCCAGCACCGATCCCTTGTTAAATCGCTGGTTACCTGAGGACACTATTAAAGGAGCATCTGACCTGTCCACCCACTGACAACTCAATATAAATGTTCCTCTTTTTAATAGACCATGCTGCTGAAAACTATGTCGACAAACCTTTTAAAAAAGCCATTCCAGGAGAACTCCAATGGTTCCACCCATTACATTTTATGCTCCAGTCCATTCACATAAACTTGATGCTCAGCCTTGGTTGCTGTTTTTATGGTCCGGTGTGGACACCCGGCACCGCACTTCATTCCTGGGGAGATGTGAGCCGGAAGGCAAAAAGTCACGGAGCGGAGCGGAGCCGGGAGACGGAGGAAGGCGATTGATAGACTGCATTTTAGAAGCTTATATTTCACTTTATTCAGTC
This sequence comes from Rondeletia loricata, assembly GCA_900302605.1. Lineage (NCBI taxonomy): Eukaryota > Metazoa > Chordata > Actinopteri > Beryciformes > Rondeletiidae > Rondeletia > Rondeletia loricata. Next base: position 8,048 of record OMLI01018442.1, read on the forward strand.
AGTATCCAGCCTCTGGTGAATAGGCCATAGCGTAGCATTGCTTTAAAAGAAAAGAGAGGAAACTACCCAAGGCTGAGCGGCTGACGAGTTTCTCTCTGACTTCCTTGCCAACATCGCCTGGCTACAGATGAGCGCTCATAAATGTCTGTTAGGATTTACATTATCTAACTGCGCCCGCACAGAAAAGAGGTTTCAGGCGACAGTTGTGAAAGCAAATGTGTTAAATTTATGATTGGGAGCTGCCAATCTGTAATGGTAATAAGTACAGAGAATTAGCGTTTAGAGAGGACATTAAACTTCCCTGACATACTCTCAGCCGTCTTGAAATAGTACCGTGCCAATTCAGAGACAGATGTTGAGCTGTTCACTGGTGTTAATGAAGGTAGTGCCACAACAACCAGTCCTCATGAGAGTTTCAAATGATCATGATGGCTAGATTATGTGTCTCGAAGCAAGCTCTTAAAATAATGTCCGTTTGCTAAGCAGTCAGGCAATCCCCTCCCTGTAAATCACCTTTAGAGCTTTTCACAAAGGTGAACCCAACAAGTAATCGATTGACCGCCTTTGCTTTTTGAAGGTTATCTAACATAATGTGATAATGCTGTATGTGGGAGTTTGACGCACTAGTTTAGGAAGGACTTGCGATAAGATGTACAGTTGGTCTTAGGACATTTGTACTGTATTTAAGTTAACTCTGATGTGGATAGGTGTGTATGGACATGGGTGTGTGCAGGTTGTGGCAGTGTGCTGAGAGCATGCATGGATGAGTGTGTGGGTGACATTTGACAGATTACTGGATTACTAGGATTTGTATTTATGTCCTATTTATTGCACTTGGAAACTTGACCTTAAAACTTTGTTGAAGGGATAATAGAGTTTACCTTGTTCCTTGTTTTCTCGACTCCATCTGACTGGTTCTACACTAACACGTCGCAGGCTTCAGTGAGTATAGCTGCACCTGTCTACTCCTGTCTCATCATAATCCCGATGTCCCTGCCCAGCTCCTCTGAAGCTTTTAAAACTCCAACGATACACTATAGGCAATATTAGGCATATACTCTGTATGTACCTATCTGGAAAATACTCATTTAGAGCCCTTTGTAGAGCGTTTAGGGGAATACAGCTCAACTTAAGCATTCACATATAGTATTCTTATAGCCTCCAGAGTCCAGCAGCTCATTCAATATGAGTGAGCATGAAGTATTCTCTGAAGCTAAACACCTGAGAAGCAAGACTGTGATCTGTCATGCTGGTGTGCAGCCTGTAACTACTTCATTGACAAAAGTTGGGCGGAGGAAGGGAATTTGTGGATCCATGAGCATAACATGCACATCACCGCTTGACTCCACTTCACAGAGAGTGGTGCTGGGAAGCGGGAGCAGTCCGAACCCCAAGTTCAAATCATATAAAAGAGCGCCTCAGCAGCAATGTATTGTACCGAAGTCTCTGCCTATCGACCTTCCTCAAGTTATGTAAAAGGTACAAAGTGACCTCTTGTGCGCAGGATGTCTTTCTTTGTCTTTTGAGAGATTTAATTTATGGTCAAACTGGATCTTTGCTTAACATAAATGAACTGTATTTCATAGTAGTACCATCTATTCTAAATTAGAAAATGTGACCTTTTGTCCAGAAAGTCATCTAATACTAGCAAAACTGCCGTAGGGCATGGGAGTAATATATCTGAAAGCAGAAATCTGGTGGTATTCCCCTTTAAGTTACATACACTCTATGAAATAATTGCTCATTTCAAAGCTAATGATATGTAACAACAAGCAACCTCCTACCATATAATATAGTCTGTGGAGCATTTAATTACCATCATTACTTCAAGATTCTTCAACACATAAAAAATTCAACAGAGCTTTGAAACCCTGTGATGAGCAAAGGAACGGGACAGTGGCCAGTTTGAAATGGGACTGGACCACCGCTTGCTCAGCTTCAGCCAAGCATAGGCCATTAACAGCAATACAACTGACTAACTTTAAAGGAGGTTGCTCTAATTGCTGGGTAAGGGCAGGCTTTTACTTTGTAAGACCCAATTACCGGCATGCTGTTAGCACTTCTCCACTAATTGCGTTCATCAGCTCAAATCGTTATCACTGTCGATTTCGATCAAAATATAAAAATCCTCATTTCTTTGAGTTTCAGAATAGCCAGAGGTAACTATGTGGCGAGGGATAATGGGTTCACATTTGAGCTGTAATTAGGATGGTAATGGAGACGGAGGACTACGAGTGTATCTGATTCTCAGCAGGGGTCCTTTGCCACAATGAAACACTGAGAGATTTTCTTCTAACCACTAGCTTAATCAGCGTGCGCTTGAACACATGAATGCGAGCAACTTGACTTTAATGCAGGCTGAGTGCTGACGATGACATTAAACACTGCATGGTAGCAGATGTATAAAAACATAACATAATAATAAAAGGAACAAGTTCACGAGCGAATTTCGATTTCCTCCGAGCGAGTGAATCACTGCTTCCGAAACTAATGACATTCTCGCAGAACATACACCACCCCCCCTGCTCCCCTTCTTTCTCTGCACAACCACACACAGAGGACAACCGAGGCCACACGCAGCCACTCGCGGCGCATCTACACCGCTGCCGTTCAGATGCGTATAGCAGAGGACGTTTGACGGTTTTCTAATCTCGGTAGCTGCCACCAAGAGATGGGGCTAGCTGACCCCTGTCATCCCCACAGTGCATCTCAAACAGCTCCACATCTCCATCTCAATCTCCCTCTGCTCTCTATCGCCGTCCACCATCGTGTCATCCACCTGTTCTCCAAATGTCAGGCCGAGTGCTCTGCAGCCACATCCTCGCGCATCCCCAGGGAAGGGGCGACCTGCTCTGCCGACGCCCGGTATAATGTCATGCCATCCCTGGGCAAGGCTCCCACGCTGACCTGTTGTGGAGTTAGCTGATGTAAGCTATCACACAGCAACAGAGATCCCTGTAAGGAGATATGCTGCACGGTGTGTAAGCCAGTAAATTGGAAGGACCCTATTGTGCCTAGCTCCCAGGTAGCTCCTTATGGGAAATAATGAGGTGGAAAATGCATGGAGTCGGTCCAATTGGCTGGAATCAAATTTTTCCCCCCAAATATTCCTTCATTTGAATTATTTTGCCTTAGTTTGTGTAGGTGAATTGACAAATGAGGCACTAACTGACCTGTGGAATAGGCCAAGTACAACCTCTCCCTTGATTTGCATCCTGGCACATTTTCCCACTTCTCCTCCTCCCTCCCTCCTTGCTCCCTTTCTCTCCCTTTCTTCCTCTGCCCGCTACCATGTCTCCCGAATGACACTGTTTCACACTGTGACTCCAAAAAATGGGAGAATCCTTTTTACATAGTTGAAAAAACGACTAAAGAGAAGAGCAGAGAGTGGTAAGAATAAAATGAGGAGACTAGCATGCGGTGTGAACAGTATCATCTATTCTGTATCGTACACAGATTTCTTTCTCATTTTTTCTTTATTACTATTGGTACAAATACTGTTGACTAAATCTACCCAAAGCTGTCCAAGGGTGGAGTGTCACAAATGATATTATTTTGAATGTATTAAATAATCTAAACCTTTAAACACCGCCGGGTTCGGAGACCTATCAAGCATGCAAAGCTCTCCTCATAACATCTGGTTCCCAGGCTGGTACAGGGAAACAATTCTAATTTGTCTAGTAAGCATATGTTTATTTACAATTTTTATTAATGTGACACATCTTAATGTATCTTTTCCTAAATTAATCTGACTGGAGCAGTGGGGGGGGGGGGGA
>OMLI01018442.1:11843-28515 GCA_900302605.1 Rondeletia loricata
GTGGGGGGGGGGGGGGGGGGGGGGGGGAAGTAAACGTTGGGGGCAAAAGGTAATGTTGGATCCTACCATTAATTTGGGCTCCGGAGAATCAGTTTGTTCCTAATATGAAACATTAGGAACGAAGAGGAAAAAAAGTCAATATAAATTTGCATAGAATACAAAAAAATCCCCATAAGCAGGAAAATCTGCTCGAGAATGAGCCATTAGTGTGCATCACACCGTTTTTAGAAAGTCTCTACCATAAGCAAATATGTAAATATTCCACTGAATTCAAATGAGAGCCAGTGCAGTTTCATCTTATTAATAAGGCAGCATAGCCTCCTGAGTGTGTGTGACTATAGAACGGGACTTTGATTTAAACCCAGCGTAAACCTGAGCTCAAAGTCATTTTGATTCCAATTTATGGAGCTATCCATGAGCCATGTGGCTTAATGCCTTACACTTAAAAAATGTCGTTTTACGACCTTAAACGGTACTGCTTAGAGCATTTCTCTCAAGAAAAGGGAGCTGCAGCCACATTGCATGACACAGCCAGACTGGGCAATGTGTTTTTCACGCCTGTTTTCCTTTCTACTGCATTTCAGCATTTGGCCGTGCAGACAATGACCAACAAACCACAGAGAGCTTGATTACTTGCTTGTATTTAAACGAGACAGAGTGAGTTACTGTTAGTATCCAAACTAAGAAGTATTCAAAGTATCCAAATAGAAAGTAATGAGGCTCCCTTTTGACCCGGTCACATCATCAGTCTAAATCCTATCGACGGGACCAAAACAAATTGTACTGCCGAAAGGTACTTGTTATCTCTCTCTCTCTCTCTCTCGCTCTCCCTAGACCACTCTCCACTCTCCTCTCGCACCCTCTCCCTCCCTTCCTCTCCCTCTCCACTCTTTCATGACTAGCTAATGAATGTGGATGGTGCTCTGGGGGGATGCAGCAGTCTCATTACGGGGGGTTGTGTGTGCGCGCTGTAAGTCTCAGCATGCACTCGTCAGGGTACGGTGAAAGGTTCAATTGCTTTGCCGAAGCCCCCACCTCAATAAACAGAGGGGCTAAAGAGGTTTGTTTATTGGGCCCACCTTGACTTGACCTCCGTAGCTCGGGGACAGGCTGCGTGATTACCTAAGTGTCAGCCCAGCCCAGGGAGACCAGGGCCAGGCTACTTGTGCTGGCGCTCTCTCTCCTAATAAATCACAGGAATAAGCGCACAAACCACAATAGTAGAAGAAATACGTGATGTAAGCTTGAAGATTAAATGATTTATCCAACATATTTGCAGTCGAACAAGTGGGATTTACCACTGTGCTCTCAGTCTAAACACTGATCAAAAATATTCAATTCGGATAGAAGATATTTATTGTATTTATTAGATTATCACATGAAAAAAAAATATATATATATTTATAATGTTTATCCTTTCCCTATGCTGTCTCTCCTGTTGCAGCCCTGGGTTTTGATGCCTTATCAAAGTCTTTTGCTGGTCATGTTTTTGTTTTCGGCTAACGTGGAGACATTTCCCTCCAGTCATTGTGTGCTGTTTTCCCTCCAGAGGAACAAGGCTCATTATTTCAATGTGTAGTCACAGCTTCTACCTTTACGCCCACGGATCAGGCCATCTCTCCATTAAGGGAGATCTCTTTGAAAATGCTAAACTGTTAAAATCCTGCATGCACAAAAGACAACCTTACCTTACTTGGCTATTGAGCAAAGAAGCAAATAAAGCTCTGCTAATAATACAAAAGGTCAGTTAGAGCAATGAACTGTGTGGCCAGTACACAAAAAAGCCATTCTGACAGAGAGCAACCACGTTCAGCAACCCTTCCCTGGATAAATAAAGGTTAAAAAACACATGCAGCGGTCTACCTATGTGGCTTCTGTGTGACGATGCGTTGGTCAGTTGTCCCCAGAGAGACACCAAACAGACGGTCAGCAGCAGCACCCTTCTGCACATGCTCCGTAGGTCCCTCTCCCGCATTCTGGAAAAAGGAAATCAAAATCACCGCAGGTCAGCCATTTTTGCTCACATGATGGGAAGGCAACACTCAGATGTGTAGGCTGGCTCATTTGGGCTAATGCCAAGCAGCTCCCAAAACGTTGGCTTGGCAGTCTAAGGTGGTCAATTAGAGTAACTCCTGAAATCACAAAGTATGGATTTAAAGAGCTTTAGCAGGCCGCCTTTGTTGCGTTAAGGATTAGCTTCCTGAGGGCGAGGCACACCAGGGTTCCCCATGGTGCACCAAATATGGCAACCTACTGCCAGGAAATGTAAATGCACTGTAACAAGCGTTCAAGCAAAAGCCTTCTATTATTATGCAGCCTCTTCACTTTTTGATTGCTTGTAAGGATTCAAATTTTGCAAGCAGCTTTCTTCAACAAAAAAACAAACAAAAAACATGCTTGTGTTGATTTACAGCGCACTGATTGAACAAAATATTATGTTGCATATATTCATGCATAATCATACATGTATGTGTTTGCCTGTGCTTTCTTCCCCCAGAATGCTAAGGTATTTGCATAAAACTCACAAGCACATTCAGTCAAAACTTTGGAAACACTGCAATTGATGACACCATGTTAGATCTACATAGAGAGGACAAAAGGAATTTTTTCTTCTTTTTTTTTCTGTCCCTTCTCCCCTACTGTCATCCTCCACTACCTGGGAGGTGAGTAATACTGTTTGTGTGGTCTGTCTTGGCTGCGCTCAGCTCAGTAATACTCTGCACTCTCCACAACTTCATTGATAAAATTATCCCACCAGGCACTGGTTCTTCCCGGCCTCACCCTAAACCGGCGCTCCATGTAGGGCTGATAACGCCGCTGGACACGGGAATTGTCGCAAATCGCTTGAATAATAGCTTGCCTCCTGCGCATGTAGGCAGTAGTAGCATTATACAGCTGCTAGCATAGACAACAGGGTCAGCAACACCTGTAATTCGTTATCCATGTTGAATTAACCGCTGGTAGTCAAGATAGTTGTCGTTTGTTTTCTTCCGGAAACGGGTCACGTGATGGGGCGTGACGAATCAGGGAAGGACACGTCGTGACAGATAAGACCCAATCAGGAAATGAGTCTCCGTTTCCGCCCGTCCACACTAAAACACAACCCCGGAGTTTTCAAACTAAAACGGGGTCAGCAGCGTTTTCCAAAGTCTCTGTTTTAGGGGTTCGAAAACGGCGGAGTAGTGTGGACGCTAGGCGTAAACGTAGCAAAGGTTATGCGTTTTAAAAGGAAAACGTATTAGTGTGGACGTAGCCTGTGTCTCCATCTAAGAGGCCCACAGAGAGCGGAACAAACAATGCAATCAGTGCAATCTCATGTTATTGCCAACAGAGCTAGCTTCTCTCATGAGGAAAACAGTCACAAATCACAGCTCTCCTTTGAACTCTGTTCCAGTGCAGCCACTCAAATTAGTGAAATGATTGGTTTCATGCAAAGAGCTCAACTCTTGCTTATTTGGCAGGGGCTAGCAAAAGAGAGGGAGATGTCTTGCTGTGCCCACATTTGTACTGACAGCAAGAGCTGGTTTTAATTCTGTACTGTACAGTATTAGACAGCTGAGGCAGTCTCAATTATCTCTCTGCTATCTATATTATAGTACATTCCACATTACAGTACAGATATACACCGCTGGATCTAAAGTAAACCAACATGGTTTATTTGATCTTTTTGTTGATCCCACAGGGAGAGTGGCCAGTTACATTAACTCCCCCAGAGTTAGCAAACTAATTTTCACCTGCAGTCCCTGGAGTTTGGCACCACACTTCAAACATCCAGCCTACGACACCAGGCCAGATAATGTGATAAAGTGATATTTCACTTTGGTAGAACAGATGTGGTAGAACATTATTGCGCATACTTCTATAGGAGTCCAAGAATAGTCAGCCACTAAAATTGGCTGCTCTGGGGACGTCTTCTATCTTTCATTTTGTAAAACTAGTCTAAAAATCATACTTCTAACACATCTATTTAAAAAAAGAAAAATTTGACCACATAATGTGATAATGATAAGTCATTTTCCCTATTTGCAGTTATTGATAATGAGAACTGGGGGGGAAATACGGAATATCTATGGTGACACTGGATCCCCAGGACAGTCATTACTGGAGTTTGACTGCATGCTGGCGTGCTTGCTGGAAAGTGAAACGTTCTACCAAAATGAAATATACCTTCAAGACTATGAGCAATTAGTCTTGACTTGTTAGTAGATTTTTGGGTTGGGCACCAGGAGGCCAGGGTTTTATTCCAACCAGGACTTAAATCCACTCTAGCAGCTATCTTCTATCTGATATAGGTCTGTGTTCAGGTGGCCGGACGGAGCTGGTTAACAGGGAAATTATTCCACCTGATGGATGTGGTGCTGGGACCAGGTGGCTCATCACAACATGGGCTAAAGAGGGAAAACCTAGTTTGATGGGTTACGGCTGGTCTTTACACATTCAAGGCACACATATACGTAAGGCTGCGATTATATAGGTGGTTGATTGAACAAGCTAGTCAAACTGCTCCACTGTCAGGCGAGAACACACTCACACACACACACACACACACACACACACACACACACACACTGTTTTCATACAATAATCTCTCCCCAAAGCACCTATTCCCTAATGGCAGTGGTGAGTCGATGGGACTAATAAGACACCAGGGTCTGTTTACTCCTGATGCATGCCACTGAGTGGACGAGACCAAGGTGGATGTTGTGGCTGGAGGGCAAAACAAACTAATGTTGTTGTTCATGTTAGGTGTTTTTGTTTACCTCTTATCCAGATATGACACACCAGAACTCATGCCCCGAGCCAAGCCTTCCCTCAGTAACATAAACAAGCATTACACTGACATACAAAACACGGATCAAATTAAATCGACGGCATCTGAATGACTGAATGACTGAATATTTCGTTTTTTATCTTCTGACAATTATAGTATACTGTTACAAAAAAGTACAATCAGTGAAAATCAAACCAAATATTGAAGGAGCATAACTACAGTATGCTGTAAAAAATATTCACATTAACTCTGTGTGGATAATTCAAATTCTGCCTAATTGTACCCAAGCAAAGGCAAACATGTACTTTTATTAGCTCGTACTTACAAGCTCAAGTATTCAACCAACTCAGTGGCCTTGTGGTTAGAGCAGCCTATCTTCCCTGAGAGTGAGAATTTATGATATCAATTCCCAGTCTGAATCAAAGAATAGCACAAAACATCGTAAAATGCGCTAAGAGTAAGGCCATCCAGCAGACTCATGCTCTGCCTGGAGGATGTACATACAGTATATATATATACTGTAACTGGAGCTTATGTTCCAAATCGTTTAGTATTGAGTGGCTCAATATAACAATGTGTCAAAACACACACCACGTACTCTTTCAACTCTCTTCAGAGGATGACAGCTACGTTACTGTAACACCAATACTTGGGTCTCAGAACACTATATTATATAATGCATTTTATAATACATACATCAGACCTCCTACAAAAACTGCTTCCGTAGATTGTATTGAAACCAGAACTACACTATAAACTGAATGAAATACCCACACTGAATCTATCACCAGTACCATTTTGACACAATTTGGAGCGTTTGGAAAATTAAGCGATGGTCTTCTTAGTGTGTGAATTACAGAAGAGGGCATGGGTGTTAAAGAGCCAATGACAATGCAAATGTCAACACATTGTTAGATCAGAGAGAGTCAGTGATGAACTGCTGCTCTCTGGCTGGAGGATCTGAGCTACCTCATTTGATGGAAGACTGATATGAATGCTTCTTCATGGTGCTAATGAGTTCCTCTGCCATCCTCCCCTACATGTGGGAAGGCGTCTGACATAACGTATTTCTGTTTCTTGTTTTAGAACACTTACAGGTGGCTTGGAAGCAGAGACGTTGCCAATCCAAAGGTTGAAGGGATGATTGCATTACAAAGGATTGTGATAACAGGATGAGCAACAAAGCATGCTACGTAAGTCGCTAGATGAATGGATTGAGGCAATAAGAGTGGCCAGTTCCATAAATTGATGGAATTTGCCCCAAGCGTATTTTTGTATCCACAAATCCCATGCAATCCTAAAGACTTGAAACAAGCAAAAGATTTGCACGTAACACAACTGACTACCATGGGAAAATCACAGATTCCACACACCAACGTGACAGATGAGCTTCAGACAGCTCGTCAGCTACGGCGTTAACTCAGCAGGACTGATTACCTGACACAATCATCACCTTCTTAGGGAATGCTGCATGGCATGCAATCAAGAGCCTAAATGCAATTAACATTGGAGCATATGGCTCAGTTTGCAGGCAAGTACAAGATGTGCAAGAATCTAAATAAGGCAGTAACATACTTCGAAGAGGGAAAAAAATACTAGCAAACTGAAAAGCAAGGCATACTCTCACTCATAAAGATCAAAAATGTATCATATAAAATTCATTCCTATTCAACTTTTAGGTTCCAGCTTGTTATATATGAGACAATGACTTCACACATTAATTCATGCCTGCCAATCTGATGAATAACTGAGTCCAATTACCTCTATCTTTAAAAACAACAACAACATGAAGCCTATTGGAAGGAAGCAAGTCCAAAAAGCATCTAGCCAGTGTGGTGTGTGACACACTCCCTCAGTTCTGTTTTTGAACCAATCAGTGAAAGCTTGCCCCACGGCGTTCCCAGGGACAACAGCGACAGCGTTCGAAGACCTATTAGCTTGCACTATTTAACAATGGCTCCAAGATATCTGGTAAACAAATTGCCTTCCATTCAGAAAATCTTTGTGGCTACACACGTGTGTTAGAAAGATAGGGAGACACATAGGGAGAGCGAGAGAGAGAGAGAGAGAGAGAGATTTTCAATTCTGCTGTGTAAAAACCTGATTTGCATGAGTTATTTCTGGTTCAATAACTCGCCACAAACAAACTCGTGACTTGCAACCTTATCGTGTCTAATGCTGACAGTGAAATCTGGGGTTATGAAAAACAGCAGTGAATTTAGTGGGGTTGGGGACTGTGGCATTGTTTCAGTGTTTACCCCCCGCTGGGCTTGGTGTAGTGTTATTTTGGAGGCGGCAGACCAGAGGAGGCCGAGTACTTAGTTCCAGAAGCCGCCATTAGGCTCAGACCTGTTGGAAAGCATCCCCTCCAGTGTAGAGGCAGAGGTCATCTTAGTCATCTTAGCTAGAGCTCTCTGCCACACTTGGCTAGTCTCTCTATCTCTTTCTGTCCCTCTCTATCTCTCTATCTCCCCCTCTCTCTCTCCCGCTACCGTGGTTCAGCGAGGTCTACTTTGCTTCTGACTCATCCTCTCTCCTCATGGCGTGTTCTGTGCCACCGGACACACGGTACAACACAGCAGGGATCAGATAGCTGTCCTATTGCATCGTCACACGACACACAAACAGGGCACAGAGGAACAGCCAGCCACTGTAGGTTTAAAAGAGCGCTATGAGCATCAATGCGCGCTAAAATCCTTTGTTTTGCGTCACATTTTATGCACCGTGCTGTATTCGACACACTATAAGTTTGCATCCGAGCATCACAATAAGGTAAAGGGTTAAATTAATTCTTGAAATATGTTACCCTGTTGTTGTAGGGCAGTTTTGTATGCATCGGTCTGTAATTTGCCTCACTAAAGCATAACTCTAAAAGATGACTGTGACAGTATGCAGGATAATGTTAGTACATTATCATAGTAAATGTTCTGGTTTTGAACAATAATTCATAATAATAAGATAAGATAAATGTTTATCGTCCATTACAGCGTGTGAAATGGAAAATGTTCTTCGGCACTGCAGCAGTATAAAAAAACAATTATGAAAAATATAACGCTTGTTAAAGTTCAAGCACACAATTTATGAGTCTACAGGTAGTCTGCCGTTCTTCCAGGTTATAAATCGCTACAATTTCACAAACTAGAGTTTCGATTTTGTTTGAGTTTTGATACTGAGGGATGATCATATTCACAAATAATTGCTGAGCTGTATAGGCAGAATAACATGCGAAACCTAAAACTGAGTGGTATTCATAATTCAGAAACACAATTATGGTGATAAATGCTGTCTTGGTTGCATTAACATTTCACTCAGGACCGAATTCATGAACTTGTGGATACTTTAGAGTAATTTGCATTTTAAACATTTTCTTCCACCAATACTGTTGTCACTTCTGATATTGAGTCACACATAAAATGTTGCTTTGGACTGTGTGCTGTGTGTACCACTGCCTTAAATGAATATTCAAAAGCGTGAAGAGAATTTTGACATAAATGGAATGCATGAGCTGGGCATAAGCTGTAATAAGATCAAAGTAATGCTAAGTGGATCTTCATGCTTTATTTCCACATTTCATCCAACAATGTGTCTGCTGAAGCAGAAAATTATGCTGCCGCTTTAAAGCAATATAAGTCACTCTAGAATAAACACACTGCACACCCGGGTCCACATATTCATACAATTAAGCTCCAGTGACTGACTGAGCAGATAAGAACTATCAAGAAATTGAACCCGAGTAAAATGACTAATGACGGCCCTAAACCAGCAGACCAACAATCTCTGTATGTGTAGTTAACATTGTACCTCAACAATTTCAGGAGCAAGTGAAGTGGGACCAATTTCTAACGCTGTCGCTCGCTCGCCCTCCCTCTGCTCCTTCCACATCACACTGCAATTTCACCACCACAAACAGCATAATGCATTCTTGATTGCTCCCCCCAGCCCTCCTTAACCAATCTGTCAAGATTGCTATGCCTGTATAGCCACTAATGCATAGCCCTGTCTATTATTTTGGAAAATGCAATATTATATATTTCATTTTATAGTTAGTGGACAATTCCAATAATGCTCTCAGCTATTGTTGGTAACTGCTAGCTGGGGCCAGTCTTATTTGAAAGTATTGAACCTCCCAACGAATGCCCCTGAAGCCCTCAATGGTTTACTGGTGAGAAAAGCACCAACGCTCATCTGTGGTGCAACACGGCTCCCTGTGGCTCTGATCTGGTTGAACCAAACTTCTGCTGACTTCCGTTCTGCACCCAGACTAAATTTTACATGAGGTAACCTCTTATGTCTCTCAGAGGAATGACAGATTCATAATGCCCCCGCCCCTTTTTTCAGTGAGCTGCACACTGCACTCCACAGCGGTTACTATACTGAGTCTTAAATAGGTCAATTTCAACTTGAGGGACAAGCTTTTCTGCAAAAAAACAGTTTTCTAATAGACTGAGCTACTGACTGAGTGAATGTGAGTGGGGCAGTCCTCTGAATTAATGCTGGCCAGAGGCGACTGTTCCTGAAACCCGTCAGGGAGAGCCTCGCTACAATTGAGTTAGTATAAGCTCAATAAGATACTTGATTGTTCTCTATTGGGAGTAGAAAGTTTGTTTTAGTGCTCAGAGGCATGGCTCGCCTGTATTATAAGTGCATGTCATGTTCTCGTCCGGCTTGTGGCACAGCAGCGCTATCTAGGAAAACAAACCACACTCACCGGTCATAGCACCACTTAAATAATGAGTCCCCTCGCTGCTGGTTGACTTGCTGTTCTGCATCATAATAAGTGTATGGTCTTTGAGCTACTGTATTGCACCTCATCAGCCCCCCCTAAGGGACAGCAGAGTGAGTGCCATAACACCTAAAGGGCAACAGATTGGGACCTGGGCCAGCGTTCAGGGGCTCAAAGACAACATTGTGCTCCACTACATAAAAGTCCACCAATACCTTTGAAAGAGTGCAGGTTCATGCCAAATGTATTATTTAAGTTGGAGCCAGGCAGGGCTCCCGTTCCATTTGCTTCAGCAGAAGTAGCTTTGCATGCACTCATAAATAATAAAGGTGCAGCACAACGCGTGGGAACGGGGGAAGAGCAAAGCGTAAAGAGTCCAGTCACAGCATGAAAGAGGACGAGGAGGATGTGCTGCCTAATCTGGGCATGGTAAAACACAGTCCGTGCAAGCGAGTCACCCATGAAGAACTAACAGCCAGATGACAAAATGCAGAGAGAGAGAAAACAACAAGGGCGAGGAGGCCATAAAAGAAAAACAAAATTTGCATCTCTGGCAGCATTTGGGCACGTTGCCACTGCGCTGAACTGATCTAATCACCGGCAGGGGAAAGAAAGCAGACAACCAGCGGCTGGCCGAGATGGATATTTCATGTACAATACAGTACAATGCGAGGCGTTCACTGACAGTCATGACAACTGAGCTAAATACAGTGAGATAGCCTCTCTTGCATGTTTCCATGCAACTGCCACTTTTCTAATTCTTCTTCTAAGCTGGTGGCGATACAAGAAGAATTCCACATAGACTGTGGCGACTGGTGCCATTAAAATGAACAAACCTATTGAATGGGATTTGATGTCAACCCTTACCCTCACCATCTAGCGAGGATTTGCAGAACGTTTGGATTAAATTTTCATAAGAGAGTAGTTAATAAAAGTTGTTACAGCCGATAGCCTTGCGAGAGCAGCAGAGCCATAATTGGATGTCTAGCTGAGTCCTCTGACATGTTTGGACAAGCTAATTCTCAGAGCAATTTAGAAGTTTAGCTTTACTCAATAGAAAGCTCCTGTCTTCTGTTCTCATGACAAAGGCATGAGAACAAAGGGGTTTTTTATATATTTTTTTTTCAGTGCAGATAAATCATATTGTGCTTCACCCATTTTTGGTGTTTGGGTCTGGCTGAACTGGTTTAACCTAACCGAATCTCACAGGAGATACCATGGCAACCTCTGCTATTGTAGACCATTTGAAAGGAAGAGCAAAAGTTACGATTTAGACATAAGTCTGTTACCAAGACAACAAATTAGGGATGAGAAAACACTGGTCAAGTGTTTTCTTCATAAGAAAATAAGAGGGCTAACGCTCTCTGTGTGAGGTTTTCCTCCACGGCAGAAAGATCTGCAGCGTGGCTCTGTTGGACTGCAGTGGCTTGGCAGGCCCCTGTGCATTCTGGGAGAAGGAGAAGGCAGAAGAGAGAAGCTAAAAGAATCCCTTTCCAAACCAGAGCCAGTTAAATAGTTTGACACGCCTGTTTAATTCCCTTTTACAGTCCCTTCAAAAGATTTTGTTCTGTGCAGCTCCTTTGTGTAATTCCTGCAGGGAGTCGTGTGTTGTTTGTGTTTTGCGGGCACACGTCAGCCTATCTATGCAAGCTAATTTAAAGTATAAATGAGGGCAAATTTTTGGCGAGTGTGCAGACAATTGCAAGTGGGAATAGAGTTTACTGTTTATTTGTTTCACCTAAAGCGAGAATGCCGTCCCTCCCTCGACTTATTAAGAATATGCTGCTGCATATAATCACAGAATTCAAGGAAATCCATAGGTTTCATTATATATAAAGTGGGACTTGCTGTGATTGTATTAAACAACCATATGCTTTCATTATTTAAACACCACAGCAATATTACTCCATTACAAAAATACAGTATCAGGTCACATCAAGCAAACAAGTCCCAGCAATAAACTCTGATCCTGCTCATAACAAACTCATCCATCATTTATCAAATGAAACTAGTTGACTAGTCAAGCTCACTGACTGCTGACTGCTGCGACAAATTACAAGACACTGAGTCAGTCCAGTTGTGGAGCACCACTCGTACTTTTGATACAATACCTCTACTGTCCATTATGTTTATAATACATGATATATGTGTTACTGAAATGCTATATACATTTAAAAAACCTACACAGTTGCCAAATGTCAGTCTTAAATTACTCCCTCAAAAAAACACATTTCAAAATGCCACCATGTTACCGTCTCGGCAATACAACGCCCTGTTTCAGCAGAACGGCATAAAGATGGCCGACACACAGAGCTAGTGCTGTTTATTTCTAACGAGATCTTTCCTCCCAGGTAACCTAGGGCTCACATGCCACCCTTTGGTGATAATGAGTGCCTCACTGAGCATGTCACAGCATTATCACACCAATGGCACGGGCAACAGGGAAGAGCCCTGGGGCTTGTCCATATGGTGTACAGTGTGTGGTGTGCAGTGTGTGTGTGTGTGTGTGTGGTGGTGGTGACTGGTGGGGGGTTACTTATGAAACCGCAGAGGCTATGTAGCGGGTGGGTGTGAGGGTTTCTTTACAAATTTGGCACTTGATTTGTCTTTCAGCCAGACTTTCAAGCTCAACAGGTTATAATTGTAAATTTTTCATATACATTGTATTTATATATTTTGTATTTTTCATCTAGTTATAATGAAAAGGAATACAAGATATTCCTGTTTTTCAATAATACAAACTGTTTAGTCTACCAACTAAAACTGTCAATAGCATGATAATAACATAAGCAATAATAATGTACAGTAACTTTCCTTCCTAATGTTATAATGTAGATAAACGTTAACAAAACACCACAAATCTATTAAATCTGTTGCAGCATTTAAAGAATAGCCAACCGTGAGAATCTGCTGTATGTGCACACGAGTTAAGTGCTTGCATAACGTGCACACTCGTGTATCATGCATGCATGGCGTGCATTTACTGTGCTGCCCATCACTCACTACTTTCCTCCTTTCTTCCTTTCCCCTCTCAGTTTTATTCGTACTTTCCCTCGCCCTTTTAATTCTGTTGCAGCACAACTCACACGACAGTCCCTCTCCATTTCCTCTCCAAGGTATCTAAATACTGTGCATACCTTCCGCTCTCCTGTGTGAGAGAAACTGCTCTCAGCTTATCTTACCAACCCACTCGGGGGAATTGATTAATTCATCACTGCGAGGTGTTTTTAATTACAGTGTCAAATGATCTGTTAATGGACAAAGTGAAATCTATTACATCATTCTATATATGAGTGAGCTTTCTGTGTATAAGCCAACAATCCCTGGTCTCCAGTGGCTACGGTCATATAGGATTACTGATATATGAAACTGTATTCAGAGGCAGAAGCAACACTTAATTAGCCACTGTCTGCTTACTCATCACCATCTAATTATAACCCTACAGTACTATAGCTTTGACACCATTTGACACCACTTTACAAAGGACATTTGCTATAGCGCCTCAAGTGCCAATCAGACCTCAATATAAAATGATTATATCAAACATTAAAGTGATGAAAGTGGCTGACTTTAAATGCAACGTTATTTAATTCTAGTAGCTTCATAACCAGACTGTAATGTGGGCTCAAAATGTGAAAAGTGTGCAACCTTGACATTGTGGTAAAATAATTGGTGGCATGTGTTGCCAGCCTGCAAGGCGAGCTCACGGCCCCGAGGTTGAAAACTGCTTTCATTGCGTTCGGCCTGAAACGATAGCACAGCACATATTATAATGGCATTCTACCTAACGTCAGGTGAATGTTGATATGTGCTGTGTTATCAGTTTCAGACACTCTTTGAAGGCGTTTTCTCAGCTTTGTACTTTACTCCGTAAATGAAAATGTAATCTCCAGATCAAGGACGGAGAGCCGCAATTATCTGTGTTTCAACAACATGTCTAGACAATCTTTTTTCTTTTGGGGTTTTTGTTTATTTCTTGCTTTTTTTTTCATTTTGAAAGGAGAGGCTGGTGGGGTGGGGCAGACGTGACATTTTCAATAAGAAAGATTTATGGATGCTATCTGACCCAGAAATGTGAGGAATTCTAGCTTTGTCTCCAATACTCTTCCCCTCACATAAAGGACTCAGTATATCAAAACAGCGCTACATGTATTGGGGAAACCTGCCTATGTTCTTGACATGAAGCATGCTGTTGAACTATTACTTCTGGGTGCATGCATAGGTAATTCAGAGACTGGTTGTAGATCCCCCAAGGACCCAGCCTATGATATATTGTTATATCACAATCTTAAGTCTTACACATTAGTATTGAGGATGAGCCAAGAGAATACTACATACAGACATATGAGGCGTTGACTTACACTGTAAACTGTTACGCTGCCGTGGTGTAATGACTGCGTCAATCCCATATGCCCACTGCCAACAGAGTGTCAGTCAACACTGGAGTTAGTGAAACGGAAACATGTTATTTGGAGTGTTTTCCTCAGACGACACGCTCTTGGACCGCTGCATTAAAAGGTGCCGTGAGTGACAGCACAGCAGCTGCTCTCTAATGCCCCTCTCTTGATCTGAGAGCTGAACTGGCTCAGTGGGGGCTCTGGTGGTGATCTGGGAACCACTGCTCATTAAAATATTACCTGAACAGCTCTGTCCGTGGCGCTGAAGCCGATCTCCACTCTTTTCCTGTTTCCTATCCCCTCTATCCCCTTTAACCACGCTTAACAGTCTTTTCCACTTAGTGCTGCCCATATTCCGTGCACATATGTCGTGGGAGGAGAGTAAGGTAGAGCGCGGGCTATCAGGAGTTCAATCTGTGAGGGCTGCCTCGGATCTGTGCACCACTCTCACTAATTCCTCTAACCACTGCTCTCAAAGCGTCGCAGAATTACAGCCTGTCCGGCCACTTGTGGTGGCTGGAGTGAAACGCCACTCCACGCCTGCTCTTTTAATGTAAGCTGCTGGATTAAACACAGCTCTGGGACACAGATTGGGTCATGCATTAGGAAAGGCCTGATT
This sequence comes from Rondeletia loricata, assembly GCA_900302605.1. Lineage (NCBI taxonomy): Eukaryota > Metazoa > Chordata > Actinopteri > Beryciformes > Rondeletiidae > Rondeletia > Rondeletia loricata. The sequence continues at coordinate 26,354 of OMLI01018442.1, forward strand.
GGCCCAACAGATGGGTTTTAGAGGAAAAATAAGCTTTAATTAATCCAGTTTGGGCATTGTTAACTGGATCTAGCAGCACAGCAGACTTTATAGCTGTGGGGGGGAGGAAGGGAGGGAGAGAGAGAGAGAGAGAGAGAGAGAGAGAGAGAGAGGAGGCCTGGGGAGACATTAAATAAATGTGCACATCCCCTAATTGATTTATTTGTTGTTGTGTCTGCTTTTTTATTGACCGTATCATTTCAGAGTAAACACAGTTAGCAGAGTTCAAATTCATTTTGCAGCAGTGAAAAACAATAGCCTATACCTATAGTAGCTTGTGTGTTCAAAATGACACAAATTGGCTTCCTGGCTTTCTGATCATTACTGTGTCATCTTCGAAGCAAAACTTTATACTGAACAAACCAGTAATATCAGAACTTTGGAGAGGCGTTATCTCGATCCCATAGCAGCAGACCTGTTCAGGTGTCATTTCTCCAAAGTGATATTGCCTTCAGCGACATGTTGTAATGACCTGGTGCACAATTTTAATTATAATTTTAAAAATATTATTGATGACATTGCCACAGTGAAGTCAAAAAGATTGACTGGGAAAAGAAAAGCCCCATGGGGATTTAATGGATTGGTGAGGAAGTTAAAAAAGGAATGCAGACAGGCGGAAGTCCAAACTTTTAATTCACCATAACATCTACAAGGCCAAACTGAATATCTATAACAAGGAAATGAAACTCACCAGGCAATAATATTTTTTTAAAGATTATTAATAAAAACAATCCCCAGACCCTTTTTTCCACAACAGACAAACTGTTACACCCCCCTCTTAATCCCAAGTGAGCTTCTTTCAGTAAAAAAAAAATTCTGCACAAAACTACAGATATTAGACAAAACATTGCTAAATCATGCAGGTCCACATAAGAAACTTGAACTTGAGCCCCCATCCCATCACATAAGTTTATTCCTGTGGGTGGTATGACACATTTTTCTCCAGTTAACTGAGCGAAGTCGTTCGGCAGATGAAGTCATCCACCTGCTGTACTCTTGATCCTCTCCCAACAGATGCTGTTTTACAAATTGTAAATACCTCACTGGAATCTGGTATTTTTCCCAGTTCTCTAAAAACTGCAGTAGTCAGGCCACTGCTCAAGAAATGCAATCTCGCTGATGCAGTAATTGCTAATTATAGCCCAATATCTAGCCTCCCCTATCTTGGTAAAATTATTGACAAGGTTGTCTACAATCAGTTACATGATTATCTAAATCTAAACAATCTGCATGATGTCTTCCAGTCTGGTTTTCGAGCAAACCACAGTACTGAGACAGCCCTTGTTAAGGTAATCAATGACCTCAGAATAAGTAATGACGCTGGTAAGGTATCTGTCTTATTCTTACTGGATTTAAGTGCAGCCTTTGGCTCCGTTGATCACAGCATTTTAATTCAAAGACTTCTTGGGTTGGCCTATCTGGCGCAGTTCTAGCGTGGTTAACCTCGTATTTGAGAGACAGAGACTTCGATGTTGCTCTTGAAAACTTGACATCAGAGAAGGTTAACATAGCGTGTGGGGTCCCACGGGGTCAGTCCTTGGGCCCCTATTATTTAACCTTTATATGCTTCCTCTTGGTTTGGTTATAAGAAAGCACAACATATCTTACCACAGCTATGCTGATGACTCTCAGCTGTACATTTCATTGTCACCAGGAAATCTGAGTCCCATTGACACACTTATCAGCTGTATAGATGACATAAACCACTGGATGGCACAAAACTTTCTTCAGCTGAATAAGGATAAAACAGAGTTACTTGTAGTAGGAGATAAAGCACGGTGACAAGAAGTTACTGCTTATCTAGACTCCCTTTCTCTTAAGAACAGTGAGAAGGTCAGAAACCTTGGTGTAACTCTAGACTGTGATTTTAACTTTGGCATCCACATTAACAGCATTACTAAAATGGCTTTTTACCATATTTTACCATCACACACAGACTCGTGAAAAACGTGTTCATGCCTTCATTACCAGTAGACTAGATTACTATAATGCCCTCTTCTGTGGTGTGGTCTACCCAAAAAGACCATATATCGGCTGCAGCTTATTCAAAACGTGGCTGCCAGGGTGTTGACTAGGACAAGGAGAACAGAACACATTACACCTGTTCTCAAATCACTGCACTG
>OMLI01018444.1:0-13631 GCA_900302605.1 Rondeletia loricata
ACACACACACACACACACACACACACACACACACACACACACACACACACACACACACACACACACACACACACAGGGTCATCATTACAATAGTCTCGCTTTCCCCTGATGACGTCGCCTCTACGCTGCCGCACGCACAGGTCACGTTGCTCTTCAGAATAAAGGTTCCTCGGCAATATACCAAAACCTGTCAGAGAGAAGGGGTGCGCGCACAAAACACTATCTATAAGCGATTTCCCCCTATAAAACACATTGAATAGATTTTCGAAATCTGAGCGGGAACGGCGTTCCCTCCCATTTTCCACCACTGGGTATTGGTATTGTAGTTGCATTTCAAAACGATGTCGCGAAGCCACAAATGCAGGGGGTGAAATAGCCTGTACATAATGGTTACAATATGTTTGACCATTACGTGTCATGCTCTCCTGTGAGAATGAGGAAGAGTGAGGGGAAGCGAGTAATAATAGAGTCTATGTAGATGTTTTAACTCCACATCAAACAGCAGACATGTTGTCCTGACTTGTTATGGGTGAATTATTACACTGATTAAACGAACAAAACCGGTTTAAAGTGTACAGTACGAGTGCTGTCTTCTGAGTCCCTTGACTACTTCTGCACCAATAGGAAGGCAGATAGATGACGCTCATCCAATCAGCAGCGGGAACAGTCTCTTCCTGCAGGATCCTCCTCGCCAATGTAGTTTCTCCTATTTTGGCGGCTGTGCGGAAAACATGGCGGAAAATTTGAAAGGTAACTCATGAGGATGATAATTGCATTTATTTTCCATTGTATATTTGTCCACACACGCTGTTTGCTTTAGTCTAAACGTATACGTTTTTAAAGACCTTGAATATGCACGTGATTGCCGTCTTCAAGTTCACCTAACATTAGCGAGCACGGCGGGATGGGTAAACATGGTGACTTTGTGCTGTAAGCTAACGTAGTTGTCTGAAGTGCTTGTCGTGCAGTTGAACGCAACCGGTTTTTGTGAGGAATTGAGCCGCTCGTGACTTTAAACTGTTACACTGCATTAGCACAATAACAGGCTAACCTTTTGGATAAGCGTAAGGGCTGTGTAAAGTGTAAATCTAAAGTTGTGAGCTTGTTGTGTTGTTGGATCAGGATGCGGCAGCGGGCTGCTCGGCTAGCTTCACGCGCCAGATGACGCGTAGAATAAGTGACAGTTTTCCCTTTACCTTATACTTTTAAATGGCGTTATGCGTGTGCTTTTATAGTCGCTGTTGTTTTGACCCCCGCTACATGTATGCGCGTGTAACCCTAACACATAACCGAACATAGACCCGGTCTCTTGTATTTAGAGGGCGTCACGCCAAACTTCATTCAATAATCTGCCAGTTTCATGCTGCCTTGCTTATCGGCAGACGTTACACACTTCGTAGAACATAACCTAAGACCTTTTACGAACCACTCTTCAATTCGACATGCATCCGATACGCCAGCAGCATTTACTTCAACTATATTTAAACTTTTAGATTGTGTCGCCTGTTATTCCCACAATCCTCTTCCGCCAAATAGACCGTGGAGCGCGGTACCAAGCAGTGTGAACCAAAGGCTTAGATTTTATTGAAATAAAGTGCTGCTTGGTGGGTCATATGTATGCCGAATTGACCAGTGGATCCTGACGATTCGTAAATGGCATTAAGTCATGGTCTATCAGGTATACGGCTTGGCCGATAAGCAAGGCCAGTTTAAATTGCCAGATTTTGTAATGGCGTTTCGTACAGCGAGGGTAAAATGAAGTTAGTTAAAGGGAGTTGCTGTGTCAGATTGCAGTGTACCGTGTAAGCTGTCCTGGGACCAGCTGGAGGACCTGTGCCGCCGCCAGAGACTCCACTGTAAAGAGCTGAAGGTGAACAGACACAACTTCAATGAGTATGAGGTGGAGTTCCTCTGTGACTACAAGAAGACTAAGGTGAGGCTTCAGCTGTGCTCTGCTCACCTATATTTATGAATTTCCTATAATACTTCTACATGTCTCTGTCTGTCGTTTTCCCCTCTTGCCTTAGCTGTCTCATTGATGATATGGAGTTACCAGACAGATCAGTAATGATGTGCTGGATCATTGTACATATGCATCAGTTAGTCTACAGACCTCTCCGTGCATCTGGGACTGTTCAGCACTCTGTCTCAAGCCCGACTGAACTGGAATGATCCTCGTGCAACTATTGTTCATGTTTATTAATCTCTTGTAGGGGAGAGCCGGGACAAAATAAGCACTTTTTGGTTTGTTCCTAATTACTCAAAGATCAATAACCATACTTTATGATAAGCAACATGTGCCCTAACATCAGCAACAACATTTTATTTGTTTGAATAAGCGATTCCAATGTAATTAGACCTAAAGTATAAATAGCACACTGCTTCTTTTGTCCATGTCCCTGTCGGGACAAAAGAAGCGTATGAGTGGGACAAAAGAAGCAGTTGGCAAAGCTGCCCGAAAAATTAATATTTTCAGATTTTATTTACATGTAAGGCTCATTACCTGTGACACACGTCCTTTCAGATTTAAATCTATATTGATTTAAATAGTAGGCTGTTTTAAATATGTCACAATTATGAAAACGACAGATGCGTAAAAGTGACTTGGTTGCACAACATAGTAACAGCTCAGCTGTTACCCACCGTGTATCATTACATATCATTGAACACTTTTTTGCAGCTCTGATAATAACCTACTGCAGTTTAAGATATTTTTCATCAGTAATTAGCACTAACCAACCATCTGCAGCAGTCATGCACTCTCATTGTGTCTTGTTTTAAGGTGACCGTGTTGTAGTAGCATAGTGCTTCTTCTGTCCCTCTCCCGCAACATTTCCCTGTATAGCACCCAAGATTAGGTAGCACAACACATGGAACCTGTGTTAACTTTTAGTCCCTAGATAGGTTTATAAAATGGCATACGTTTGTAATCTTCAACAAATGAGTAGAAAAAAGAAAATCAGTTTCGAAATGTTACTTTCGACGCAAAAAATACAGTTTCAGGGATAACTCTGGTAAAACAAGTTGGATTGCTCAGATTTTTTGCAGAGGAGTTGTGGGCGGAAGTATAAACATAATGACTTCACAACTTGTGTCCTGACTTCCGTGTTACGTGATAAAATTTCTGTGCTTCTTTTGTACCGGCTCTCCCCTACACTTGGTTCAATCACTAGATTCAAGTCACTTAAAAGTAGTACCATTGTTAGTCAAGTATTCCCTGTGTTATTACAGCAAACAAGAAGGCGATTCTCACTTTGATTTTCCTCTCAGATAAATATTCCATCATCTGATTTATTAGACTGAGTCCTCTGCACTGGTCTCTTCAATTTTTCAGCTTTCACTTTGTTGTTAGGCTGCCCCAAATTCAAGGTGGTGTGTGTTTCAGGAGGAGGAGTTCTACCTGGTCAAATGGAGGGGCTACCCAGAGTCGGACAACACCTGGGAACCCAAGAGGAACCTCAAATGCACCAAACTGATGAAGCAGTTCCACCTGGACCTGGATGGGGAGCTGAGGCGCCACAACAGACGCTGCATGCCTAAAAGGCTGGATAAGGAAGTTTCCTCATTCCTGATCCAGAAAGCCAAACTCCGCCTGAGTCTCCAGCGCTGGGAGGCCCACTTGAATAACACCTGCAACCACCCAGGTCGCATCTTTGTCCTGAATGAAGTGGACCTTGAGGGCCCGCCCAAGGACTTCATCTACATCAACACCTACAAGGTAGGCCAGGGCATCGTGTTGGACGAGATGGCCGTAGGCTGTGAGTGTAAGGACTGTTTAGAGGAGCCTGTGAACGGCTGCTGCCCCGGGGCCTCCCTGCACCGCATGGCCTACAATGACCGGGGGCAGGTCCGAGTCCGGGCGGGCCAGCCCATCTACGAATGTAACTCCCGCTGCAGCTGTGGCTCCGACTGCCCCAACAGAGTGGTGCAGAAGGGCATCCAGTTCGACCTTTGCATCTTTAAGACGGAGAACGGCCGGGGATGGGGAGTCCGCACACTGCAGCATATTAAGAAGAACACCTTTGTCATGGAGTATGTGGGAGAGGTAAGCTCTCTTTATCATGCTGAATATCATCAGGGTAGTCATCCTGTTATGTCATTTTTAACTTTTTGGCTCACTTACCAAGGGCTGGTAAACTTAAAACCATTTACTTTATTTAATAATTTTGTATCGGCCAAAATAATTAATATAAATTGTTCATAGAAATATGTCCGTTTTCAATGCTATCAGGTACTGTGTTAATTAAAAACTTGCTCACTCATTTATACAATGGATCAAGATTGTACTTCATCATTAAGTGCAACAGAATTCAAAATTACAAGAGATCATTTTGATGCATACCCTCAATTTCTGAGGGTTGATGTAATTTCTCATTTTACTGGCAGTGCTAATAAAGATCTGTGGTAGGTATTTGAATTTCAGTCCCTTTTTGGTATTATCCACATTATTTTCCTATTAATTATTAAAACTAAACCAATATTTCTGTAGACTGGTCCTTTCTCCTGTAGTTTGCCTAGCTGCTTATTCCTGACCTTAGTTTCTATCATGTTTCTTCCAGATCATCACAACAGACGAAGCAGAGAAGAGGGGTCACGTGTACGACCGCCAAGGTTCTACGTACTTGTTTGACCTGGACTATGTGGAAGACGTATACACAGTGGATGCTGCACACCAAGGCAACATCTCCCATTTTGTCAACCACAGTGTGAGTGTCTCAAAGTGCGTTCAAATGCGATGAACTTGGTTGATGGGTCGCTCTATCCTGACCGATAGTCGGGGTTCTGATTGTATCTATGTAGTGGTCTGCAGCTTTTTGAGCAGGAAAATAGTATATTTTTTGTGTTTTGGCATTGCCTTTCATAAGTTACATTGTTTTCATGAGTTAACATAGCTAGCTAGCAGGCACTAATTAGATTGCTTTAACTGAGCTTACTATCGACCCCAACGATAGATGCAACCATTCTCCAAGCATCGTTTAGATACATTTATTCCTGTAGTCTTTCAAATAAATTAGAGATCTGGAAAGCTTGAATGGTTGAAATCAACCTCTCGTCCATTTTGCCCTTGCCCGGCAGAACTATTGTTCATTGGAAACAAGGAAGCCAGAAATCTGATCTGTTGACGGCCGACGGCCGTGAAAAGTTCAGCCGTGGCTAGCTTTTCTCGGCCGACAAGCTTGTTAACTGTCCATACATCAGCTGAGTTTCCCTAGTTGCTCAGCTCTATAGGAAATTAATCGACTTCTGGTGACTTGTTGATCATGTTGCTTGCAGTGTGAACGTGGGGTTAGTTGTTCAATGTACACTTACTTATCCTGTTTATCCATGGCACACACAACATGGAAAAAAATTCTGCTGTCTGAAATTGAAGCAAATGGTTACAAAACAGTTCACTCATATAGGCAGTGTAATGCAGAGTAACCTGAGCATTGGGCTCTGTTGAAGTCAGATTATAATGGTCTGCACAGATTATTACAGGGCAGTAAATACCGGTGCTATCAAGAGCAGAGAGCGAAGTAGACAAAAATATGATTCAAACCCTCTGAACAGCTGTATGATACTGAGGTGCTGGTCCAGGCACGTAAGTATGAAAAAGATCAGTCTATTGAATGTGGACAAAAAGTCCCTGACAAATGGTTTTGATACTATCTATTTTTGTAGTGCAACCCCAACTTGCAGGTATACAATGTGTTCATCGACAACATTGATGAGAGGCTCCCAAGAATAGCTCTATTTTCAACACGGGCTATTCGGGCTGGAGAGGAGCTCACCTTTGACTACAAGATGCAACGTAAGTGTGTTCCGATTCGGTTACATCATGCTTACAACTGTCAAACAACATGATATTATGTATTGGTGTTCCAGATGATTTGAGATAATCAAATTAAATTATACATAATTATCAGCACAGTTTGAAAGCGGTAGGTATGCATCAATAATGTTGACCAGCTCTACTAGTTGTAGTGTCAGTCAACAAACAGGTCTTTTCTCCTATAAACTCATCCAATCAACTCCTTCCATGAAATGTATTTCTAAATGACTTCCTCACTTCAGTGCTCTGTACAAGGAAGGATTTGTATTTTGAACTTTGTACAGTAGATGTTGATTTGATTCTTGGATGTGAGTCAAAAACACTGGATTGCTCAGTGTGTGCAAGGAGTGAAGAAGTAATCCTCTGCATTTGACAAGTTCTTTGATTGGACAAATTTTTTAATTGTGATTCATAAATTGCTGTCCTTGCGAGGGGGTTGTTGCAATAATTGTTACAAAATGTTGATTTATTTGTGATTGTGAATTGTTCAAATTGCAACTAACTGATGCACAGTAATCTGGGTTCAATGAGCAGCGTGTCTATGATGCACAGTTTGGACGTGGTGCGTCTCTTTGATGGCCATTTCAAAAGACACAAGAAGATAGAATAAACGTTGCAACGTTTTTTATGTTTCCAGTTGATCCAGTTGACACAGAAAGCACCAGAATGGACTCCAGTTTCAGTTTAGCAGGACTCCCCAGCTCTCCAAAGAAGAGGATTCGAGTCGAGTGCCGGTGTGGATCGGACTCCTGTCGAAAATACCTGTTCTGACATGGGACTGCTTGATCCGCAACACCGTTATCTGTCTAAAGATGTCGAAAATTTTACAGGTTTTTATATGAATGTTTTATTTCCATTTCCCTTTCTTATGAAAGCAGAAATTCATGTTAAACTCTCAGATCTGTGATGTACTCAAACAAAACCTGGAGCTGCTTGCTTTCCTATGAATTGAAGACTTTGAGCATCTGTGGACTGTTAGGTGAGCGTTTACTTCCAATGAGTTTAATTTCATTGTAGTGCTCACAGTTGTGAGGCAGAACATTTTCCTCCATCCGCATAAAATTGCCCTGGGTGTTTTCATTGTGTTCACAAAGTTGCTGTTCCATCCATTGTCAATGGTGCAGGAATTTGTTTGTAGTTGATCATCAAGTCTTGGCTCTCGTTTGTTGCTTTGGCAGAGACCAAGTTGTCCAAGATCAAATGAAATGTGAATTGAGTGGGGTTTCCCCCGTTTAAAAAATCTTTTAGCTAAATTGTGATTTGTAGTTTCATAAGGAGTTTATAGCTTTTTTGTTTTTTTTAAAGCAATGTTGTGACTCAGTTCATCCTGGTTCTGATTTAGCAGCGCATGGTGGTGGAATGTTTTTTGGAAACCCATCTTCAACCATCTGACATTTAAATCTGTGCTGGAAGCGTTTTTGGACTCCTAGTCGACATCCAGTGTATCATTAGCAGAGCTCACCGCATCACGTCCTTCATGATGAAATGAACTGCAAACATTGGAACGTATGGGACACGAAGACTGTTGAAATTTCACACCAAACCCAGAAAATCAATCATCCCTAGACATGCACTCTGAATCATCTGTTCAATCTAATTTGCAGCGTGGATGTTATTTGTCATGTCAGGTTCTTTTTCTTCTCGTGATGCTCCTTCCGTACACCGCTTGGTCAGAAGTGTGGTGTTGAGATAAATGGGGTTTTCATGGTGATTGTGACATAGCAGATACAATGGAAACACCTGGATAACTCCCCTCCTGCCAGGACTTATTTTGTATCATTTGTATGCTGTGAAATTAGTGATGGTTTGTGAGGAGCAAAATCTAATGACTTCACTCTCGTGTCTCTGTCCCTGTACAGCATCTATTTGGTGGCCAAATAGTTGGTTATTTTACTATGTCCTTGATATTTAAACAGTTTAGTCATTCATTAATGCTTGTTTTTATCAGTGTGTCTCTCTTATAGGTTGAGAACAAAAACAATGTAAATAAATGACTGAAAAGATAACTTTGCATTATTTTAAGCTTAAAGTTTTTATCACTGTAAGTTGCACACGAGCCCGTTAATGAAACTGTGCAGTGCGCTGGGTGATTTTACCATCACATTTCATGTTAGCAATGCACCTTACCACTAGATGGTGCTTTTGACTAGACCACATTACACATTTCACTCCTTCCGGCTGCTCCACTCCAGTACCATAGCTCTATTATGTAATATAGTACTCTTTATGTAGGCAAGCATGATGGCTTTATGCTTACTTTTCAACTGATATGGCATTTTGAAGGCCGATGCAGATATTTCTAGATGGATGTCGCCAATATTTTGTGCCAATATTCAGTATCTTTAAATTTGAATGTTTTCATGCCAAAATATTCAAAGTATTCTGTTCCCCCCCCAGAATTATATTCTTGTCAGAGTGGAAAAGCCTCTGAAACAGCATCTGATATTTATATTATATCAGCCTGATATATTGGTCTAACCCTACGTACTTTTAGTTTACTCTCGACTGCCGTGTTTATTCAGATACAATTCATACCAGAAGTACACAAAACTAGTCATGTTTTTACTTCATGCCACCAAAGTGTGTGAATCATATTGCTTGTCCTGTCAGTCCTGCCCTGACATCCTTGGATGAGAATATAGGCCACAACACTGGTTAGTGTGGTCAGACAGTCCCTTCCTGCCCTGGTAAAACCCAACCATCTAAACATTACCATGGCTAGGTGGCTCCCTGTAGATAAAGGCACCTGTGACAGGGACTCTTATTGGATTGGCTGGATTTGTGAAGGATCAAGACGTCGTGAGCACCAGGCGAAGAAAAACAAGTAGGTAGGAATGAAGGATGAACAAGCCAGATGGCCAGTGTCTGGGTCAACCAACCACTCACTTACTGGGACCACAGTGATGGTCAGGAAGCACAGCAGATATTTTTCAACAGTTGAGATAAAATATGGCTCTTATCCTGTAACTGAATGATGTGTTGTCTGAAAATACTGGAGTCAGCTGGGTTTAGAAAGTTGCAAAAAACATAATCTACTAATCAAACTCTAAAAGAATCTGAATATACATAAATAAAAAAAAAGGTCCAGATTGGGGGTTTAAAGGGGCATTAAGTAATCTATGACTTATCCGCCTCTACAGGGTGACCAGTGGGAATTGCAACAACAACAGGTCTCTGGCACAGTTTATGGTGGCCTATAATTGACATAAATAATACAGGCAAATTTTTCACAATAGAGAGGAGTAAGCTAGCTAATTAGAGCAGAGATCTAAGAAACATCTAGTGAAGAAGTAATATATCACCATGCTAAACACTAATAATAATACTGCTTTTTTGGCCTTCGTAGCTGAAATGTGTTGTGATGTCGCTCGCTCGCTCATACTGTAATGGGTGGGGAGTTTTTGTTCCAAAACGGAATAAGGGAGTTTTGAACCATCATAACCAACATTTGTTTAAATTATGTTTGTTAAATCAGCTTGTTAAGCTGCAGGACATCCATGTTTGTTTATCGTTTGATTTTCCGACAACATAGAATGTGAATGCGATGCTGTTTAGCAGCCGACTTGTAAGTCCCGGATATCGGACCTTCCCACCAGCACGGGAACACAGGAGTAGCTACTGACTCATGACTTCAACCAATGACTCTGCCTCATTCATCCTGGTCTTCTCCAATAATACACATTACCTGGTGGCACTTAAACTGTCCCATGTCTCATCCCACCACACCCTACTTACTCACCTCTGCCATTGTTATGAGTTATGAAGGAGCACATGAACTGAACATTTAAGGTTTCATTTAAGGTTCTCCAAGGATGAGATACAGGAAAACAAATCACAACAAGAGACACTTGAGCTGGCTAATGTCCCGACATAATCACCATGATATATTAAACATAACTGTTGTGCTAATGAGGTAAGTAATTATGCAAATTAATGCATTCATTTGTAAATATTTCGATGTCACCATACTTGTCTTCACATACTACATGGTCGGTATTAATATGAACTCCATATCTTAAAGCATTAAGGAATTACAGTAGTTTCAAGAAAATCAGTTTTTACTCATTAATATGCAAATATATACAGCAGGTTGCTCCAAAATCTAAATGTAAGTGCTTTATTTTTTGCTGGCTCCTCCTCAGATACTGTGGAAACAGTTGCTGCCACTGAGGGTTTGGCTCATAACTTCTGCCCAATTGTTTTTTTAATTAGAGAAACTCTTCATAAACTCAGCTCATTATGTTTATGATTATGTTCCATGCTGTTTTGCAAGGTTCCTTCACAGGCCTGGAAATGTACAGTGTATGAAAAATGAATTTGATCATGTTCAGGTCTTCAAAAGCTTGGCAATTGCACAAAATGTTTGCAAAAAACACAAACATTGTACGGCTATATTCTCAGCTAATGGTCAAAACCTAACCACCGCTGATGCTGGATTAATGTAACAGTGGTGTTGATTGAAATTGCTTGGAAATGATCTGGCCATGAGTTGTGAAATTAACTAATTAGGAACAGTTGCTCTGTCCTAGATATTGCCTGGCTATGTACATCCAGGTGAAAGTTATGATTGCTTCTGGATTTCACTGGTTAAATTCAAAGAATTTCTGAATTTCTAAAGAAGGATTTTAAAGCGTTTACACAGTTGAGAATTGTGTATGTGTGCCATTAAGAGGGCAAAAGATTTACAGTAAGAGGCAAGTGGTATAAAGACAAAAGAAGTGCCTATGAATGGGGAATGGTAGTAGTAGTAGTAATAATAATAAACTTTATTAGTCATTAGTAGGTGCCAGTGGTGCCAGTTTAAGTTCCCTCTTGGTCATGTAATATGGGGTTTCACTGCTATGCTGATACAAAGTCATACAAAAACCCTTAACATTCTTAAATGTTAGATGTCAAAACCTCCTTCACCTTAATTAAGATGGATCTAAGTTTTTATATTTGCCCCACCAATTCATGGTAATCATGGCAACGTGGCAAATTAACATTAAACCAGCTGCCAGAAATTTGGGAGTAATTTTTGACTCTGGTCTCAATGATGAGAATTAAGCTCAAAGAGTTGCTCAGTTTTGTTGCGGCCAGTTGAGAGAAATACTATAAAATGAGGGCATTTCTATCCCTTTGTGACTTGGAGGAAGTTATTAATGCCTTTATTTAATCTTGTATTGATTACTGTAATTCTATTCCTTCCTCCACTGCATGAAGCTCTTTCTTGTCTGCAACTAGTTGCAGCTGCAGCAGCTAGACTTTAACCTTACAGAAGAGATCACATAGCTCCTTTAGCGAACTGACTCTGGCTTCCAGTTGAGTTTAGAATTGATTTAAAGATTTTGATGATTACATTTACAGCAATAAATGGCTTGGCCCGTAGCTTATAATACTGAGATCTTAACTGCCAGTTTACAGAAGTTTAGTCTTCTTCATAAAACTCCTTTGTTTAGATTAAAGATAAAAGTGCTTGAGCATCAGGCCTCAGCTGATGCACCAGAGTAGAGAGCAACTGAGCCTGTGGAAAAAAGTGAGAATGGGGCAAGGATTCATCTGAATTTATGTCCGCCAAGCTTGTAACTAGGGTTTGATATGGGTTTTTGAAAGCAGATACCGATATTTTTAGAATGAAGTCACCGTATCTCTTCCTCTTCTACAATGGATTTCTCCCTGTATGATTGTTGAACGTCGGTGCAAAATGGCAACTCTAGAAAGAAGCCCTTGTTCTTTGATTCTGAGGGACTGACACCAAAACCTGACGTTTACCGTTGATGTTTTAGATCGCTGAAACATTTTCTGCTATCAAACTCCATTATAGCTGCACTGGAAATATCTCGATGTGATATCACTTCGTCTACATTTGGCCAGTTATCCACAGGAATCAGAAAAATAGGCAACCAAACAACAAAATGGACCCAGAAATGCAAGGTACACTGCTAATAGCTGTTTTTTAAACAGTGTTGAAGTGTTTTAGGGTGGATTTCCCCTTGAATCTACAACTCAAGGAGACTGATTGGGTACGAGGACATTTCTTATGAACAAAGTCAGTGATGTGACCACAACAATAGGCCTGATCTGTTTTGACAGTATCTTCATGACAATAAAGATGATTTTGGTGGCACTAGCTCCCTCACACTCAGATCGCTTTGACAAGTCACAGTTTAGTGGGAGAGGAGCTTTTCTGCCTGAGCACAGCTGATTACTTCAAAGTCTTCAAGAAATCAAAAATGTCCGGGTCTGAAGGACATTGCAGTGGTTCAACACTTGAACTGAAAGCATTTATGGTGACTTAAGTCTTGCATAATCAGTAATTCCCCTATTAATGGTCTACTGTAGTGTTTTTATTATGCAAGACATACTGACTGTTGTCATGGTGAATCATAATAATCTCCAGATCATTTCAAGGAAATTTATTTTCATTACAAAACCAACAACAAAAATCATAAATTGCCAGAGACATGCTTAACAGCTCAACCAGTTTTTTAATAATACAGAAAAAAGGGAACTCGCACCATCAGGCTTTCCTCCATGATTTTCAGTGGTCAGAATACATTTCCTTCGGCACCCTTCAAACCTCTGGTATTTTATGTCTGATATTCGACTGCAGGATGCGTTTAGATGTTGTTGTTTTTTACCTTTGACATTTAATGTTCTTCTTAAAGGCTAAAATGAAATGGAGAATCCTTAGGCCCGGTCTCCTTTCAAAGATATCGCTATATCTTGAGGTTCTCTCAAAGATATACATAGTCGCTGTGCTGTCTTGTCTTTGAGAGGAATGTTCTCTTAAATTTGCACTATTGTGCGTATTTACCACATAATAGAAACACAGCAGAACCACCAACTACCAAAGAGTCATTTAGACATTCAGTTGTCAAATTGGTATCAGCTCACCTGGGGCTGATATAGAGCCAAACTTATAGACAAAAGCAATTTGAGTACTGATTTACTGCCAGGTGTATTGTATGTATTGTATGTACAATGCCTGGTTACTTATGATCATTTCAATTTGACATACCAAATCTTTTACTTATTCTTCAGTGACACATTCAAAAAGAAACCAGTGTATGCAATCATATTTGTCCTGTCCAGATCCCTCGTCTCAAACTAACGTTTTTACCTTCATTATCCCTAAATGTGTAAGAACAAAATCGAGTCCAATTTATAACCTAGTAAATATCTAAAAAAATGAATTTTGAGTCAACTTCATTGGTTTTAAACACATTCAAATCTGTGTGTCAGGGACAGGCTCAGGATGAGAAATACTGAGGAAGCGTTTGCAGGAGTGATATCTTCAAAATGCAATGTGTATCTGGTCAGTATTTTCCCCCTCTCATTTTCCTGTTTCATCCCTCTAGCCATCATCTACACATACACACATTCATACCTACATATAGAAACAAACACACACACACGCACGCACGCACACACACACACACACACAGTAAAAATACGATGATCAGGAACCCCTCCATCCCATTGCATTTCAAAGTTAGTTTGCTGTCAATATAATACACACTAAATAGTACAGAGGTCACAGTAAATTTACAAAAGATAATCCGCCTGAAGCAACTAAAAAAGCACTGTCAGGCTTCCTTTCCAGCACTAACCGCAAATCCACACTTTGTTCAGGCTTTGTTCTTAGAAATGAAAATGGAGAGACAGTCTTTTCCCCTTCCCTCCCCCAAGTTGATAAGCGAGAGGAAAGAAACGGAGTAAAAACAGTTCCACAATAATCCAGGAAGGGCTTCTGTCAACTCGATTTTTCTGAAAGTTCCCTCAGTCCTCAATAGCAAAGTGGACACTCGTTTTCCAATTTTGAGTGCCCCCCCCCCCC
>OMLI01018445.1:0-11279 GCA_900302605.1 Rondeletia loricata
ACATATTCCACCGTTAACACTCTAATACTTGAAAGCGTCAACCGATTGGCTTGAGATCTTCAGAGAACATTGGAAGAGGTACAAGGACGAACCCCATTGAAATTCAGCGCCAACCCATCTACGATGGCAGAATGCCAGGGGTCAATCCAATGTTAACAGTTTAACTCTTGCATGCTTCAACCGATGGATTTCAAATATCCAGGGGTGATGGAAAGTGGAACAAGGATGAAACCCATGGAAATTCAGCACCACCCGATCCAATATGGCCTGATCACCTCCAATATGGCCCGATCGCCAGGGGTCAGTAGGTCAAATTTTGGGTTTTCTCCGCCCGCTAACACCCTTGAACGCTTGAACCGATTAACTCCCTGAAAATTTTATATTAGTTCTCGGCCCCAGACAAAAACCTTTGACGATCTTCTAATTCATAATAATAAAAATAAGACATACTTTCCATAAATATATTATAATCTGTAGAAGGGCTTAGGCGTTACACCTGTGGCGGGGGATACAAATGGCATTGCGGGCGACGAGGAATGTCTAGTTAAACCTTCTGCTAATGTGAACAGTGTTATCCGAGATAAATTGTCTTTGTCAATGTTGTCCAACGGAGGCCACTGTACACAACTAATATTGTTCTCCAATTCTCAGGAAATACAAAAAGCTGGTTGATGATCTACTGGACTGCATCAGCAACAGGAACATGTAGGTTAATTTAGTATCTACTTTGTGATCAGCTCGTGGTTACGTTGAATTATTCTCTGTATGTGAACACCTACTGTGTTTGATGTTCTAGGCCTTGGAAGTTTGAACACATTGCGATTGGCTTCCTGTCATTGCTGCTGAGAGATGACCACCAACTCCCAGCACCTGCTGTTCTGTTCTTTGTCAAAAGCCTCAACCATGACTCCCTCTTGGTCCGCAAGGTGTGCTACTCATGCTTGCCCCTTCTCAGCCACTCAATCTCACAAGTACTCTGATGCAGCACATGGATACATTCCAAGCTTTCCTGTGGATATTTTGTATTCCTATTTTCTCCATTAGGTGGCAATATCAGCCGTGGCAGGGATCATGAAGCAACTGAAGAGACCACATAAAAAAGTGCCAGTCAGTCCCTATGAGCTCTGTAAGCATCATATAGTTTTGGTTTGTCTAGTATTCTCATGTGAGTGAAAATGTTGGTTTTTGATATCTGATTTTGTGATCTCACAACTGTCCACTTCCTTCTGGAAGGTGGAATGAAGGAGCCAAGTGGTATGATAGCTGGGGACCGGCCAGACAACCAGTGGCTCCAGTATCACAGTAGCAGCCTGCCGCACACACAGCAGGACTGGGATCGCTGTGTGTTTGTGGAAAAGACCCACTGGGGATACCACAGTTGGCCAAGGTTCTCGCATTATAATCTGTTGTCATGTCTGTGTTTTCTCAACTCTATCCTGTCTTGTTTACTTTTTTGTATCTCTCACTCTTGATACATTTAGCTGTGTCTCTAGGCATCTGTCATTAATCTCTTTAACCTTATTTTTATTTACCTATCGCTCTCTAGAAAGTTGATGATGTATGCACCACCTGAGGAGCAGCCCAAACAGAACCTGACCAGAGACGAAATGACAGAGGTTTGTCAGCAATCTTACAAACTCTCCCCGGGAAAAAAGTTAAACAGTAGATTGTATGAAGTCATATTGATTTATTAACCCTCCAGTGAAATTTATTTTCATGTCCACCCTAACAGCGAGAGCAGATCATCTATGACCATTTCTCAGACCCAGTGTTCATCAACCAGCTCATCGAGTTTCTCTCTCTTGAGGATCGTAAGGGCAAGGACAAGTTCAGCCCTCGCAGATTCTGTCTATTCAAGGTGAGATTGGTTAAGAGTAGTTTGAAATAGAGGAAACAAGACTAAATTAAACAAATTTAAAAGATGAATGATTACTAAACAACACTTTTCCCTTTTTCCTTCCCCTTCCAGGGATTGTTCCGCAACTTCAACGATGCCTTTCTGCCTCTGCTGCAGCCGCATATGGAGCGCCTAGTGGCCGACTCCCACGAGAGCAAGCAGCGTTGTGTTGCTGAGATAATCTCTGGCCTGATCAGAGGCTGCAAACATTGGAGCTACACCAAGGTACAGATTTGACATCCTTAAACAGTAAGGTGACCAGATGTCCCACTTTTCTTTGCTCAGTCCCTAGGCAGCACTATCCCTGGAAAAGTCCCCTGAATTTCCCTCAGAGTGAAAAATTTAATAAAAAGACCAATTGTAATTTCATGTATTTGCTGGTTTGAGGAGCTGCTTTGTCACAAATGGCTCATATTTTTTGAGTGCCTTTCCCAGCCTTTCAGGTGCCTACTTGCTGTGTTTGGGTTACTTTTTTACATCATTAACTGAAAATGTCCCTGGATTTGCTAAAAAATTATAATCTTATAACATACACAAACATGTACATATACTTCTGATAATCAAGTTATTGATCTTTGACACAGCTGTGCTTTTGTCACAGGTTGATAGTCTTTGGGAGCTGTTGTGTCCACTGCTCCGTACTGCCCTGTCCAACATCACGATAGAAACCTATGCAGATTGGGGTACCTGCATCGCAACAGCCTGTGTAAGCTTTCGTCCATGGACATCCATTGCATTGCCATATCTCTTTTATCTGTCCATCTGGTAAGCTTGTGTCGCTCATTTCTTCCATATGAATCTATTATTTGCACAGGAGAGTAGAGACCCACGCAAGCTGCACTGGCTGTTTGAGATGCTAATGGAGTCGCCAGTCAACGGGGAGGGGGGCTCCTTCGTCGATGCCTGGTGAGTAGAACAGTTGCAGCCTTAAACGGATGTTGATGTGACCGACAAGCTGTGCTGATTGTGCTCCTCTCCCTCTCTCTCCGCCAGTCGTCTATATGTGCTGCAGGGAGGCCTCGCGCAGCAGGAGTGGCGTGTTCCAGAGCTCCTCCACAGGCTGCTTCAATACCTGGAGCCCAAACTCACACAGGTCTACAAGAATGTACGAGAACGCATCGGCAGGTGAGGCCTATCTACACCGCTAATGCTCATGGATGTATTATTTCTCTACATGTATACACCTTTCTAATCACTATCCTTCCCGTATCCTTTCTGCCCTTCCTTCTCTGATGCTCTCTGACTCGGCATCCTACCAGCGTGCTCACGTACATCTTCATGATCGATGTCAACTTGCCACACACTCAGCCAACCACCTCACCACGCATCTCAGACTTCACAGAGCGAATTCTGTTGCAGCTGAAGCCCCTGACTGAGGGTGATGAGGAGATCCAGAACCACGTGATGGAGGAGAATGAGGTGGGGGAGCAGGACGAGAGGACCCAGGCAATCAAACTACTCAAAACAGGTGGGACGGTAGTGCAATTCAACACCGAAACATGTTAAAAGAGCTGAGGGGAATAAATGTTTGAATGTTGATGATTTACATTTTTTTACCTGTCTCCCTCAACCGTGTTCTATCCATAGGCAAAATGCCACAAAAAAAATCTTTCAAAATGGCTCGTTAACATGTAAACCCCTCTCCAACTGTCTGCAGTGCTGAAGTGGCTGATTGCCAGTGCTGGACGCTCCTTCTCCACTGCTGTCCCAGAGCAGCTCCAGTTACTTCCCCTGCTATTCAAGGTGAAACACTGTCATGGTAGATCCATTCATAGCCCTGCCTGTCTAGCTCTTTCTCTAGCAGGAGGTTAAGGTTTTTTTTGTTCATGAATCCAGACTTGGGTGATATAATTACTGCTAAACCTGCCATCCACTCTTGTCCCCACTTTCCTGTACACGCACCTCTTTCTGTTTGTTTCTTTCTTTGCCTCTTTCCTGTCTGTTTGCCTGCCTGTCTACATATCTCTGTCCTGTACCCCAGATTGCTCCAGTCGAGAATGATGACAGCTATGATGAGCTGAAGAGGGATGCCAAGACCTGTCTGTCTCTGATGTCTCAGGGGCTCCTCTACACAGAGCAGATTCCCATGGTCCTCAGTGCCCTGCAGGAGGTGAGTCATCATTCCGCTTTTCGCCTGCCTCACACATGACTGGGCCTTTTACAGGCCTTTACACCTTATAACTTATGTGTCAAGCTAAAAAATGAAAAGGTTTAAAGGGGACAACCATTGCATTTCAGCATTCACCTGTTATTCCTATGCACTAGGACTGTTGGGTCTGCCATGGTGAAAATTCACTACTGTCTCTGACAGCCAGAAACAAAAGGGCCCCAAAATCTGTATCAATGTCATACCAGTGTGCAACTCCATGGAGAATAAATGGGAGAAGTTGGAAAAGGTGACTGTGACAGTACTTAGGAGGATTAACTGGTGATAAGGGTACATTTTGTGGTGCACAACTGATAGCATTATTATAACATAAAGCTAATCTCATGTGAAAGTAAAGAGAACTATTCTAGGAATCCACAAAATCAGTCTTACATTCATTCTAAATGGAACAGCTGCAGGCTGTAGATTGGTATGACAACACAGATCTAATGCTTAGTTCTCTGCTCTCTCACATTGGGAGAGATTTGCTTGTGTTCACAAATACTCATAGGGCTCATAGGGCTGTTGTAACCCTAAATTCTTAAAATGAGCGGTACTTTCCTTAAAGGGGAGCTCCATTGCAAAAACTTGAATAACAAATGGTGTACTCGTCCAGGGCAAGGTCCATTCCTCTTGTGAAACAAATGTTTTAATTGCTGAGAGTCGGTCATTGATGCTGGATGGGGCTTTGTGTTGCAGATTGCTGGCAGTAGCTCCTGGCACGCTCGCTACACAGTGCTGACATACCTCCAGGTTATGGTGTTTTACAACCTGTTCACCTTCATGAGTGACCAGGGAGCAGTCAATGATGTCCGGGCACTGGTAATACGGCTGCTGGAGGACGAGCAGCTAGAGGTAAAAACAAGCACTCATTCACAACTCTTACTACACGCAAACATGCAGTGACATTTTAATTTTTTATATTAAAATATGTGGATATTGGATTAAGGCATGACAATCATTGAAAATGTAAAGCAGAAAGCTGAACCATGCAGTCAGTCTGGACAGCTGTCTAAGTAGAAAATGAATATGGTAGATAATGGAAGATGGATGGTAGGCTGATTATATAATGACCAAGCTATTGGCCAGTGCATGCTTGTTTATGCTAGCAGGCACTCTCACTGTCTTTCAGCTTCACTGTAATGATTCAGCACTCCTTCTGGCTCTCCACTCTCTTCCCCCTCCTGTCCTCTCACTGTCGCTATGGAAACCACAGTCTGCAGTAATCTGTTGCTATGGAGATAATGTTCACATTGAAGGAGGATGAGAGGGAGAGGGATGGAGTAGGGAGAAAGGAGAAGTGGGGGATGGATGCAAGTAGCCTTTTTTGTTTTGCCCTCTCCAACCAAACAGCCTGATTTACCTCTCTTATGGTCTATTATATGCCTCAACTATATGACACTTAAGCTTGCTCTTATTGTTTAGTCTATTTTTGACAATCAGATTAGTTCATTCAGTTGTTGGGGGTCAAAACATGCATATTGCTAAACAATGCTTAAAGAATTTCATCTGATGAGGAGACATGATCAGGAATAATGCTGTCATGCAAAAATCTGGCCAATTGAATTCAAGTGCTGGCAACGGAGTGATCTACAAATAGCCTGTTCTCCTTAATTGACTCTCTCAATCTCTACCAACAAAGAACCTAGTCATTTATTTTGCATTTGTGTCAAGATCATATCTGAAACAGTTTGATTAAGCCTGTGTGTATTAACATGGATGTGTGTCACTGAGAATAGCTGGTACTCCAAGCCTGGTAAGAAGAATGGGCTTTGCAGAATCATTCCCAACCGTACGGAGCCTACTTAAGAAATGGTGTGCTTGGTGTCATAACTGGGCAGGAGCTGCCTTGTCACATGGCTACTTTCTTGTGCTCTTGTGAAGGGTAGTCCAACACAAAGAATCCACTGTTGAAGCTGGTCCCCTCTGCTTGCATCAGAGTAGTCCACAGACTTTGTGCACTCAAGGATTGGACTGAATCACTAAATGTCCTCTTTGTCCATGGAAGTCAGTTTTGCCAGCCTCATAAGCTGTTGCATCAGTACTGCTGCATGGACAAGTCTTTACTCATCTGAAAACTGGATGGCTACTCAATAGGTTTTTTAAATGTATAATATGAAAGCAAAGCTTACATAAACTAAAGCACCCTATTGAGTTTTTTTTGATGACTCTTAAAGTTATAGACATTGCATTTTATGTTTATTGTTAAACTAAAATATCCTGCCTCCAATACATATCTTTGTCACAAGTGTTTGATAACTACATTTGAAGGATCATTGCAAAAAAATTGTGTTTATGTATATATTCAGCATATGTAATATCGGCCGATATATCGATATCGGAAATTCTTTACTCCCTAAAATCTGTATCGGTCTCAAAAATCCCATATCGGTCGGGCTCTACATTGAACAACTGGCACATTACCTACTGCTGTTCATAGGATGATAATTCAGTTTTGATTCAAATGTCACTCAAATATCCACTTATGAACCAATAACCAATCAGTGTGAACTGAGCAATGTATTGAAATAACTTCCTTGTTCCTTGAGGGAAATTACTTTAATAACTGGCAGCAAGGTCTTGAATAAGTCACTTTTGAATCAGTGTCCTCAACAGGAGCAATACAGTGTGTTTTGGAATTGATACTGTACTGTAGTGATACTGTAAACTTTAATCTTCCAACCCCCACCCCCTCTTTCTGCATCTGTGTGGTAGGTAAGAGAAATGGCTGCCACCACTCTCAGTGGTTTCCTTCAGTGCAACTTCCTGTCCATGGACGCCCCCATGCAGGAACACTTTGAGGCTCTCTGCAAGACTTCCTTGCCTAAGAGGAGGAAGAGGGAGCTGGGCTCTGTAGTGGACACCATACCCTCTGCTGGTAAGGAAATGTTATTTAATTCATGACCATCATATGTAGGGTTAACTAAGGTAAATGCTGTATGTACTCGGCCTTTTAAAACTCATTTTGCCACACAATATGTATACTGCTGTCGCTCATCTTAATGATATTCCCTGGTGTGTTTGCATAGACCTGGTACGGCGCCACGCTGGTGTGCTTGGGTTGAGTGCATGTATTCTCTCCAGCCCATATGATGTACCCACCTGGATGCCTCAGATATTGATGGACCTGAGTGCCCACCTCAACGACACCCAACCCATTGAAGTATGTTGAATCACCTACTGTAGCCTAAAATATTGTTGTCGTGTGATTACCTTGCAAACCCAATTTAGTGCTTTTTTTTTTGGGGCTTGAATTACAATATTGAGTGGCTCTTGAGGTCAACGAAACTCGTACAATGTAAACGGTTCACTGAGCAATATAGTGTACACTTAAAAAAACAAAACAAAAAAACAGCCATTGTTAGTAATGCTGTCGCAGAACAGTTAAATATTTGACTTGTCATTAGATATGTTCTCATTCTGTATTTCCTTGGACAAATAGTAACAGTAGTCATAATTTGGAGGCTACACAGGGCAACACACAGAAAACCTAATCAAGTGTTTCCTTTTAAGTGTTTCATTAGCTCTAATTTAGTCTTTATATCTGCCCATGTGTTTGTGCTCTTCCAGATGACTGTGAAGAAAACTCTGTCTAACTTCCGGCGGACTCACCATGACAACTGGCAAGAACACAAGCAGCAGTTCACAGATGACCAGCTGTTGGTTCTGACTGACCTGCTGGTCTCACCCTGTTACTATGCCTAGACCTGGTACAGCATTTTCACCTGTCACTTTTCAACCCCAGCACAAAGGCCCTACTCTAGAATTATAAATGTCACTGCATGTGCACGCAAGCACACACACACAAACACATTCAACTTGATTAGCATTCATTACTGAATATGATCAATGTTGTTTGTTTTTAGGACATGAGGGATTTGTTTTCCCTTGTGGAAGAGACAACTTCGAGACACCTTTTAATATTTTTTACCCCCTGTTTTTTCTCTCACTTGCATCAGTTTGGGATAACCCCAGACTACACACACCAGCCTGCATGAGGGGAAGAGGCCCCAGGTCCTGACTGATGACTGGCAGAGTGCTACACCCTGGAGGAAGAGTGACACACATGAATTGAGTTGTGGCACACATAAGGACTGAAGAGTTGTGTATTTACGTATTTAGCTCTCGTTTGCATTTCTACTATACTTAATATTTAAGGTTCAATCATTGCAGGGATGAATGACCTGCAGTTTGTAACATTACTGTACAGTTTTGTTTTGGTTTATGTGCACGGGTATGGGTATGTGTGTGTGTGTGTGTGTGTGTGTGTTTATGCGTGTTTGTGGGATGCTTGAAGACAACATCTGCGTGTGACCCACACATCTCAGGATTATATCCCGAGTATCAACTCTGAGCCAACACATTGTCCAGTGGAGGACACACTCTACTATCTTTAAATAGTGAAGTGTTTGTTACTAGCCACAGAGAATGACTATTGCACAATGGTCTCTTTAGATTAGACTCGAACCTGGAACACACACGATGTTTGTGTAGCTGTTTGATCTATATATGATTATATGCATCATGTATGTGTATATAACATGGTATAGCAAACATGCACAAACATATTTATTTATTTATTAGCTTTTTTTTTTTTTAAGTGCTAATGTTTTAATATTTTATAGAAAGTGTTGCTGAGATTATGAATAGATTGTTGAGCTTTTAGCAATGGATCTTGTTTTCATCTACTCTTGCATAGAAAGGGAGAGAAAGCTCCCCGATGCTGTGCTGTGTGACACATTTGCTGGGAGGATCTGAGCAGTTTGACTCTCATGGCATGTGACTCAATGTAAGGAAACAACCAAACTGCCTGTCTATAATTATGACCTCTTCCCTTTGTTCCTCAGTATCATTTACCTTTTTCTAAAACCCAGTGAGATGAAATTACTTTGGTTTGCTTTTTCCCTGAACACTTGAAACCAGTCTAATTGAAGTGTTTAGTACACTTATGTATAGTGTAGTGCCAAAACTGCAGTGATTTATTTTAATTTTTTAGATGTACTGTGCTTATTGAATGAGGGGAAACAATAAATTGTTTATAACAAAAACGGCATTTGATGTTTTTGGCATTTGATTCAACAGTCTCACAATATTTAAATATGTATTCTGAGCCAATGGAGCAACTCCAAATTCATCCCTCAACAAAAAAAGGTGTTTGCAAATGTAAAAATTAAGGCTTTTAGGACCTAGAAAACCATGACAACAACTTTAGATCATGAATCGGTATCATGTGTATCAAGATACTTGAAAGTCCTACGATAATTTGAAGATTTCAAACGTAAAATGATATGTTATATGAAGGCTAAGTGTAAATGACCAAAGCCGTTTCTGGTCATTTCCACTGAGCCTAAAATACAGAAATCAGTGTAACTGCACTGTACTGAAGTTATTTTCACAATGAATCATTATATCACTATCAAGCAAGTATTCAATAACATGCAAGACAGCTTGCATATCCAATTCTCTGTAATGAATAACCATATGAAAGCAAAACAAATCTTAAATGGATTAACATGGGTCCATATTCATGCCTAGGGGAGCTGGGGAGTATTAAAGGAGTACTGATAGTCACAGGTTTACCTTAATTGAAAACCAAACATTAAAAAGTGCATAAACTGAGAAGACTGAAGATCTGAAGTTGTATTTTTGCAAATAACTGAAGTCATTATATGACTAAAGTGTTTCAGTGCTGTATCACCACTGTTAAAGGATTGTAGTGCAAGGCGCAAAAATATAATTTATAATAGTTTAATTTATAAAAATGAATAGCATAATTAAGAAATTAAAATATGTATTGAACATTTGCGTTCTTTTTAAATCAAAATGGCGAGTGCTTCGACGCCTCTGTTCTTCTAAAATCAATTAACCACCCACTCTTGTGACTTATTAATAAATGTTGTACCAGCAGGAGGTGTGCTGTTTTTAAATAAATTGGCGCACACAAACACTATTTTTGCGTTGCTGTAAAGCTTAACCTTTATAGCTATATACGTTTTCTCAGACCGCCCAGTCCCCATTCAAATGCTTAAAGAAAGTGCTTTCGTCCCGGTTACTGTTGTGGTAGTACTGTAGTCATGGATGTAGGATAACCGAGATAGGCTACTGGATGCCCGGATACGTAGGCAGTGACTTCATACTCATCTCCAGTGCGTCCAGCGGCCATCGCTTCTGTAGACAGAATGGATATATCGTTAAGAAAACAAATATCTTCTGACTGTATACGCGGTGAAGATGATATGGACGTGAAAGGTAACGTCGTCCATTTCAGTATTTTCCAATAGACTGCAAATTTTTGGGTAACATACTGCAAAAAAATACGTGTTTTTTCAAGCCGCGGTGCGCTCAATTACTGCCACATTGCTTAAAAAATGAAGATGGGGTATATCAGATAAGATAGATACAGAGCTATTACAGACAGGTTAACGTTATATTTTATCGGTGTGTGCGGGGTGCAGTGTCGTATGGATGATTCAATGTGTATGGTTAATAAGCCATTTAATGTCCCCGCAGACCCTTTGGCTAGCTTTACAAACAGCAACGCTAGCACCCCAACAACATACACCGGATAACCCAGCGGTGGGCTGGTACCTGCTAGCTGAACAGCTAGCATCTCCAGCAGGTCTCTGTGGGCTCGCGCCGACGGCTGCTAGCCAAGCAGCTAGGCCCCCCAGCCACACCATCGAGGAGCAATGGGGTCGTGCCGACGGCTGGCAGCCTAGCATCAGTGATACCATCCACTCCAGCAGGCGTCAGAAGGGGCCTGCTGGCCAAACAGCTAGCATCACCAACGGGCCGGCTAGACGAGCAGCTAACATCACCATCTCCAGCGGGCTCGCGCCGACGGCTGCTAGCCTAGCAGCTGGGCCCCCAGTCACACCATTGGGGAGCAGCCTAGCAGCAGTGATTCCTTCCACTCAGCCTCCACAACCTCCCCGTAGGAACTGTCAAAGCCGTCTAACCCTGACGAAACCTAGAAATCCAGCTCTGAAGAAATACAGGACAAGAATCTTCAGGACACTGAACCATGCCAAGTTAGTATGGGACCCTCGTTCTAAACCTAAGGGGTTACTATGTGGTCACTTAAATATTCGTAGCATGGTACCCAAACGTGAGCAAATTGAGCACCTACTTGATCATTCAAACTTGGATATTTTAGGCTTGTCTGAAACATGGCTGTCCAGCTCTTCACCTGAAGCAGCCATTCTCATACCTCAGTACAATGTGTTTAGGCAGGAC
>OMLI01018448.1:16864-46279 GCA_900302605.1 Rondeletia loricata
AGTGAGAGAGAGAGAGAGAGAGAGAGAGAGAGAGAGAGAGAGAGAGAGAGACTGGATCTGTAATGTTACCAAAACACTACGGCCCTATGGAAAGTAGGGCAGACATGTTAAAGGAGGGAGGATAGTTTTGTGCTCCACCGCTGGCTGGCTGGAGTGGAGCTGCTCCATGGCTGACTAATGTCAGAGGCATTCCTCTCCAGCAGCGGGTTGACTTCACAAAGAAACTTGTGAGGTTTGGCACTTTAAAGTTAAAAATGTCGATGCACCCGTTCCCTTGCCACAAAAAAGTAAAGGAAACTTAGGAGAGGAAGGATAATGAATAAAGCAAAGGGAGATTTTCTGGTCTTAAGTTGATAGCAGGTCTGGTTTTAATTGCAGTCAAGCAGAGCCTGTTGTCTACAGACTCCGGATGACTGAGCCCTGCAGTGCAGTTTGTCAATGAAGAAACCTGACATTTGAAATTGGTCTGAATGCTACTAACAGTGGAGGCGAGGCTTAGCTGTGAACCACCATGGTTAGACTTAATGAATGACTGAAAACGATATATAAATACATATACCGTATACTTGAGGACAAGGACACTTTGCCTGTTTACTTCAGTTTACAAACAACAGCAATGTTTTCCTTGTCTTTCTGGCAGGCAGCCAGCTGTCCTCAAAGACGCCCTGGAAGCAACAATTAGCTGCATCCATCTGAACAGATACAGCGGTGGCGCCCGTAACAGAGAGGCTCTCTGCCTCACAGAGCCAGCACAACATACAATGAAGGAATATGAATGGATCATTGGGTCATACACAGATACAGACCAACCACCAAAACGCTTGGTCATGGAAGAAATGAATCTGAACTTGCTTGATTACACTTACCGCGGTATGTTTTAGAGCACAGGTCCTGCTCGTCACCATACAGCCTCCACTTGAGCCCCTCTGCTGGCGGCTTGACAGCGGGGGAGTGTGAGGAGGCGTTACCAGAGGCCGGCGGGGCGGGCGAGGGCAGGTAGTTGTTGAGGCTCTCCAGCACCTGGCCACAGTACCAGGTCCAGCGCACTCTGGGAGGCTCGCGGTCACAGGTATACACCCCCAGCGGAGACTTCTCCCCTCTGGAGCTGGAGTTGCCCGTGTTCAGGCCCAGGCACAGCGAGGAGCCCAGGTTGAAGAGGCGACCCCGGGTCACCCACTTCCAGCGCTGGGCGTCTCCCTCGCAGGAGGCCGACAGGAAGAGGGAGTGATCCCGCACCCCCAGGCACCCCTGGGCCCCCTCGTGGAAGAAAGCAAACACGTCAGAGTCCAGCGGCGCTGTGCAGAGAGAGGGAAACAATGGCATCAGTCGATAACGCTGATGAAAACAGGATTCCATATTAGCGGCTAATGTGGAGAGAACAGACCAGGGACCCAATCAATATCACCATTAATGGATTTACTGCCGGGTTAGAGCTGGCTTATCAGTTTGATTTGGGGCTTCTGATGTCCCTGTGTTAATATACTTTAATGGCATTAATCCTCTGTCAAATCATTCATGACAAAAACAAGTAAAGGTAATTTAAAAAAACAACCTATAAGCCCATACACACATTATGTCACAGAGGTCTAGGCAGTAAGTAATTGCAGAGATATTGTGCAACGAACTGTGAAAAGTGGTTGCACACGTTTGTTCATGTGGCCATTAATGCAAGGTTAGCAATCACAGTAGAATTATTTCTCCATGCACCGAGTCTCAGGAATTCACCCCATTCCCGAAGTTTGACCTGGAATGGCCTCTCGCCTCCTTCCCCGGAGTTTGTGGTCTCTATTTGAGCCGGGTTTAACTGTGGAGAGAGCAGCGGCTGCAGGTTTTGAGGGAGACATACATAAGGATCTTTATCATGAGAGACTGTAGAGTGGCCCTCTGGTGAGGAAGCGCGTTGCCTGATACAGCTGAATATTTTAACAGTTCCTGATTAAATTAATTAGATGAAACTTGAATGATCCTCAGGGGTAAATTGGGTAAATCTAGAGACCCTATAGCTGGTTTCAGTCAGGGAGGGAGACTTCACACTACTGTAGATTGATGCATTTGGTAGGCATTACTTCAATATGCTGCGGTGTGATTCTCTGTGGAGCCATAGCGGCCTGCAAGGTGTTACCCACAAAGCCTTGCAGTATTCTCATACCATGCTATATTAACCAAAAGAAACAAAACATTCGCAAAACGATGAGTGAGTGAAAAAAAGTGTTTAACTTAACACATTCAGAATAGTGGCTGAACTCCAGCCACAGTGTGACTGGTATTTCGGGAACAAAACCCAACAACCTTTCCCAAAACAAAAAAATGAAGTGGTTTTCTCTCATTCCTGTTTTTCTTTCTTTCTTTTTTTTCTCCTTGAAGGGATTGGAGATTTGGAAGCTAGGAGCCAGGCGATCCGGGACTGTGAATATACGGGTGTGTGTGTGTCTGTGTGTGTGTGTGAGTGAGGGAGACAGAGAGAGAGAGAAAGAAAGAAAACAAGTAGGGAGTGCAGCAGTGACTCTAAATTGAGGTCCTGTTAAAAGTATGAAAAAAAAAGAAAATCCCCAAAATAAACAGAAATCCCTCCTCTCAGACCTGGGATCCAGAGGAGAGAAAGTGAGACCCTCAGCATTCCTACTCCACGGGCTCCTGTCAGGGGCCAGGAAGCGGGGTAGGTGGGAAAGATCACTGAGTATTTGGTTGAAAAACACGACTCTCGTACGGGGGGTACTTCAGTCCAGTCACACAGCGGCCAGGTGGGAACTAAACTCCCACATTGCCTATCAGCCAGAAGGCTCAAAACCCTCCCTCGTTGCTTTTTATGGACACTGAGACAACGGAGTCTCGTCAAGAGCTCACGAAAAGCCCTGTAATCTTGAGTCGACGATCCACACGTCCCTCTTCTTGCACTCTGCGGTTGGGTTCTTGAGAACCAGCGTCAGCTCGTGGGTCGGTAGCTTCGCCCAAGTCTGCACACGCAGTTACAGAACACAATGGCTGAGCGGTTCGGCAGAACTCTCGAGAGCGCCGGGTGGCACAGCTTTGAAGAGTGTAATCATTTATAATTAGCCCCCTGCCCTGCTATGAAGCCACCCATCTCACTGTAGCACCCTGTTGTTAGGCTTGTTTACTGTCAGCTAATTGTGACACACTAAAGATTCAAATCAGAAGAGGTTTTCTTGTTGCCTGCCAGTGATACGCTGGTGGAAAAATCTTTAAATCCCACCATGGAAGTTTTTAAAAAAGTTTTTAAAAAATAAAACATTACCAGGGTCCAACTAGCAGGAAGCATCTCAATGGCTTCTGTGACAAGACTGTCTTTCCATGAGGCCGTTGTTCCAGTCACTCCTATTAATGCAACATAATCCAGAGCAGGCTGAAATTAAAAACTGCTTGCAAAGACCTGCTTCTGTGGAAACTTCTGGTGTATCCATCAAGTCAAGTGTTAAGAGACACAAACGACCAGAGGGTTGAAGCCAAAGAAGTCTGTGTCCTCATTGATTTCTGTCATATGTTGTACTATTTGACTTCCCAGGTTTTCAAGGCAGACCTGTCCTCAGTTCTCTGTTGTAAAGCAATTTACTCCTGCTATGCAATTACAGTATGATTGTCAGAAATCAATAAAAAAAAATGGATATACTAGACTTCTCTTAGCTCAGATTCAATGATGCTTCTCAATGCAAATAAAAGCCATGTGCACACAGTTTCTAGTATTACACAATGCTGACTTTGGCTTAGGAATACACAGCAGTTTGGTAACGAGGCCATTTTGTAATTTGTCATGATGAGAATCAAAGCCATTTAAAAAATGGACCACAGAAATCCTTTTCAGTCAGAATCAAGCCAGTAAAATCAATATTATATAATGCTGTGAATTCACCCAGACAGTATGTGAATCATGCTCATATAAATTCAGCACTAATGTGACACAATGTCGCAATATGGGAAGTTCCTGGTTGAACCATTGCACAACCTGAAACTGAAGTAACACCAATAGAAGATTTAATTCCAGTCTGGATGGGACGTGGCTCGATGTTTGATCTGGGAAAACTCTCGGGGAAATCAGAGAGACTGCAGAATTCCAGATGAACTTTAAGCCACTGAGCCCTGTGAAAGCTAAGCCACAACAGCTCCCCTGCTGTGATCTCATCCACTCTTACCCCCTCTTCTTTGCCCCGTCACCCTTTCTCGCCTCTGAAGCCAGTTTCCTGCCGAAGAGAGAGGCTTAAACCTACAGCCAAGAACAACCGGCACCATGAGCCAAGAGAGGCAGATCTTCCCAGAACCTCCACCTCCTTAATCAGGTCAGCTTCTGGACCCGGTTTCCCTGAGAGTGGGTGTTGGGTGTGGACACTAACAGGATGGAGGACAGTACTTGGGAACGTGGGTGACTAACCAATACCGTGATTGTGATCGTTGCTGCTTCCAGAGTATCTACAATAACCGGAGATGAGCTAGTCAGTACTTTGTATAAATGTGTTAAACTCAAAGATCTAGACTGCAGGTATGAGCGAAATACTTTTCCTTGGAACTTTTTCTTATTTTGACAGATGTTCGAGGTTAAAAAAAAGTGGTTAACTGGTCAGTGTTATAAAACCGCAACCAACAAATAGGCAGGAAATTCCAGCCTGTTGTGTTTGTTTCTTTGGTGTTTTATGGTGGTCTGGCCTCTGAGGCAAGCAGACCTGTCGTATGGGAGAAGAGAGAGCGGATGGGATATCTGAGAGAAGTGCGTATTTGCATTTTGCAGCCACAGTCAGAAACACACTCAACTCGAACCTCTGTGAAATCTCATTTACAAACCAGAGAGTGTGCGAGGTAGAGAGAGAGAGAGAGAGAGAGAGAGAGAGAGAGAGAGAGAGAATTGCACACTGTCAATAGTTTCCATGACTCCCACACTTCTGCATGGTATAATGGTGGTTATAGTTCATTGCAGTCTAGATTTTACTGGGACTGAAACTTACTGAGATGAGAGTTACTTCCAATTCAGCTGTTAAAGGGGAATACCACTCAATTTTACATTTCAAATTGTATTCTAATGAGTATTTTCGAACACCAGAGAACCAAGATTCATTGCAACGCTTTAGCTGGGTCCATTGATATTGAATGGGATACTTGCTTTGTAAACTCATACAATGTTTGCCTGAATGTTTACTCCCAAATAAGCTTTGTAGTATTGCAGTGCTGCCAGTCATGAACCAGAAAAGAAAGTACTCTTAAGCCATAAAAATCCTCCTGGGTACCCTGTTAAATTTTTCCATCTTTCCTTAAGGAGTTAATCTTTCTCTGCAATGATGTAATGATTACTGTAATGACACATATTAGGGGGCTAGCCAACTTTCTGATTGGGTTAAACAGAGGTGAATGTTTACTAAAACAGACTGAACTGTCCCAGGTCAAAGAATAGATACTTTTCAAATGTTAAAACCCTATTTTCTCCTTAAAGCCTATTGCATCTTATCCAGTTTGTCAAAAGCTGACGGCTCAAAAATCACTGATGGATCCCTCAACTTCAGCAGCGTGAGAATGTGTCGGCAGTTGTGTACTGGTCTTTTTAAATCAAAGAACCAAGAAACCGTGTCAAAATGCAGTTCCACATTATTTTAGCTGAGTCTCTAGCAGTTTGTGGTATTCCCAGGGATTCAATGAAAACTTCATAGGATAAATCATACTAAGTAGTATCAAATGGATGTAAGTTATATGAAGATAGGGTCTTTTAAGGGGGGGGGGGGAGCATAGATTAACGCTTATCTGAAAATATAACTGATTTTTGTTTATACTGGTGGTTGTTTGCCTTGATGATCACAGACTGGGGGTCATAGTTCACTCAGATTATATTTCCCACTCCATTATACCATGCAGTACATTCCCTCTGACCCAACAGCAGGGTTTCACAAAAGAAAAAAAACATCAACTGTGATTTAATGATTTAACCCCTATTGCAACCCACTTCACTTCATGCACTCACAGTGGTCACTGTCAGTATAGTCAGATGAATACAGGCATCACATCCACCACTATGAACAACAATCTATTATCTATCCTCAAATAAACAACATTCATTTATCTTGTTTCATATAACTTGCTTCAGTTTAATACTACTTACTATGATGCATCCTTTGAATTTACCTCAGAAATATTTAGTAAACACTGAGTCTGGGTGGGTTTGCCCTCCACTACATCCCATAATATCCAGTGGTCTATGTCAATAGAGTCTGGAGTGGGCTGCGTGAGTTAATTGCAGCTTATAACAGGATGTAAAGGTCACATCTGCCCGCAGGGTGCCAAATGCAGCGTCAGACCACGCCAGTTTTACAATGTAGGCTAAAAAAACAAAACATCCGGCACTAAAAATACAAAATGAAGTAAGAAGCCCAGATGAGTTGCGTTTGCAGACTTACACAACTTTGTGCATATAAACAGAAATGACAACAGGAGAGCTGGCCCTGCAGACCCTTCCCCCCTCCCCCTCCTCTCCACATCTGGTTCCACTCACTATTGGGACTTTTTGGTTCGTGGCATACCGACGCACCAAATACAGAAAAGACGCGTAAAAAACAACAACTTACGGCATCAATTTGCCAACGCTACGGACTTAAGGTCGCTATTAAAACATACGCACCCCATTTAGGTTCAGGGTCTGTCCGGCTGTCGAGTTTACATGAATGAAAATAAAGCGAGAGTTGATCTTTTTTGTCTCACCCGCAACGCTCCTCTTCAGTTCCAGACTTAAGATGAATAAATATAAAGTGCATTTGTAAAATATATGTTGGCGATTTGTCCATGTCCTCCTTGAATCCTCGTTTCGGTGACGGTCGTTGTCTTGCATGCTCACAACTGCAACACACACACACACATATAACAAAACAAAACAAAACCTGCGAGCCGGAGCTGCAACGGCACGGACTGTTTTATCTCCAGGACGGATAGACGCAGAGTCGGGCTGCGAGTTTCACCGCTAGAGCTCCGTCTGTCTCACTGGGTCACTGGAGCCGGAATGAATGGAGCAGCGTCAACACGCTGTCTGTCTGTCTGACTGTCTGTCTGTCTGTCTGACTGACTGTCTGTCTGACTGACTGTGTGGCGTCAGCGTTTGTAGTGCACTTCAGTGGTTCCCAAACTGGGGTCCGGGGACCTCCAGGGGCCCTTGAGTGGATTCACCCCCCCTCAGTAAAATGAGGCTTAGTTCAGTTTCACAGTTATTTCATTCACTAGAAGTTGGGTCAGTGAGAGAATATATAAGGATGACTATTCTCCACTCTGGTATATCCTCTCCTGCAGTATAGAACAATGTCTTAAAGATGGGGGAACCTGGGACAAAACCTTTATCAGATGGGGGTCTGCGGTTTAAAGTGACTATCTGGGGTTCCTTGAAAAAAACTGTGATTTCATTATTTAACCCCTGTTGTAACGCACTTTTCCTAATTTTATAGCAGAGCAAACACAAAACTTGATGCATGATTGCATTTTTTAAAATTCAAAACATAACATGGGAAAGATTTAATACTTTTGAAGAGATTAAGATTCAGAAAATATATATCCTAAATGCAGTTCTGCCCACCTAATTTAATCCCGGGTTTTCACTTGAGTCTTGGATTTTCCCCTTTATTTGCGTTTGTGATTCCTAATCTGTTCTTTTGACCATCTGATAGAGCTATAAAGTGCTTTCCAATCAAATATATATAATACTCAGTTTCAGCCAAAATGTCTCTTACGGCCCTTTTGCACCAAACCCTCAAAAAGCTCATTGTCAGTATAGACAATCACTGACCTCCAGTCAGTGATCATCATGACATCACAACCACCATAAACAAAGTTATATTCTCAGAAAAGCATTTATTTCTGTGTTTTTTTTCCTTAAAAGACTCTGTCCTCATGTAGTTTGTATCAGTTTATTTCAGGGTGCAAGTTTCCACTGTGCAACAATGTTGATTATTACAAACTCCTGCTCCAATGTTAGACCATATGCATAAACCCACAGCTGAGCCAAATATGTTAGAAACCCACAAATGTCAGTATGGCTGACCTATCAAGAGTCCTAACTTAAGAGCCCTATAATATTTATAGAATATTAAAATAAGGGCTTGTGGTAGGCTCCTCAATAGTGAGTTTATGACCGTATCATGGGTTTTGGTATTTTTATGGTATCACTATATTACTATGGGGACTTGATATTATCTAGTAGCCTTCTAAAAATGTATTGCATGTTTACTATAGGTCTTTTTCATAAGGACAAAATGAATCAAGATAAAAACTGGAAGTCAAACAGGACCACCAAAAGCTGAACTCCCCCATAAACATCATTTGGTACCATCTCGAACAAGAGGACCACAATGGAAATAAGTCTTGGACTTTATTGTGTTTTATCCTCGGTTGTTTTTATCCATGTGTATGTTTTGTATGTACACTGTTTATTTTCAATCAAATAAAACTAAACATGTATGTCAAGTGAGAGCTTCTTGGCATCTACACAAATACAAAAAATGAATGTTCGAGGTCTGTCGCCACATTATGAGGTCCAATTCAAAAAGGTTCACTTTATTGCCCTTCATACATTAGTTTCACATGCACACAAGTTTGTGTGCTACAGTAGAATGATGAAACTATGTCTGATCTTATAAGACATGCCACTACAAGTGAGCAGGGATGGAACATAATGAATGTCAGCTTTTAAATGGCGTAGGTTTGTTTTAATGAACGTTTTACTGTTGTCTTTCATCTCCTGAAAGAGAGAAGCTTGTGGTGAGGAAAATAAAATGTAAACTGTAATGAAAATGAATGGGAACGGATAGAACATGGGAACGAGACAGCACAGAGGATGGTTTTCTCATTTCTGACTGCTGGCACAGCAGCAACATTGTACTAGCCTACAAAGTCAGCTTTCTATTCATCGTTTATGGAGCAGCTCCAGGCTACAGTCATGTGGCATCACAACTGACAGCCTCAGCTCCCAGGCTCTTAATTTGAGGAGTTGTTCATGCAAATTACTGATTTATCTGAGAATAACAGACTTGAATTCAGAAAATGAACAATATCCCCCTTCAAGGATTTTCAACACTATCTTGGTAGGACTGGATGCAAGTCTTCTCCTGACCATAGCTTTGATTCCTAGCCAGTAAAGTAAATTTTTCACTAGCCCAGTCTGAAAATAAACTGAAATACAGACATGTGGATACAGGTGTACTCAGTTGTGTGGTAAGTTTCAGAGAAAGCAGTGACGGTAAACCCAGTCTAATAAAAGCCAAGACCACTGAACACAACATTTAACCAATAGTATTTAATGGTTTATGCAACTCTCTGCTAAGGGCCGATCTCCCCCCAACAGTACTATTAAGTAAACCAGTCCCTTGCATTTTATTGGCCAAAAATAAATTCAAACATACCTAAATAAATATGTGTGTTTATGGTAGGGGGCCAATTCAAAACAATAACAGTTCTAATTAAAGGCAGCTTGAAAAACACAAACAAAAGTTTCTCCATAAAACTGGTTAAATTGAAAAGTTTTTAAAAAATGTAAAAGGGATAATTCGTCAACAGCTTCCACTTCATATCAAGTAACACGAGTCTAAAACCATTCATTATAAAAACTGGAGGTGGAACACTGCCACCAACTGGAAGTTATAAGCTTTGGTCACAGGAGTTTGACGAGGGACGTGAGGGAGGGGGTGGATGGGTGGGGGGGTAGTAGCTTCTTGCCCTCCTCATCACAAACTATCTGGGTCTGGAATTCAAGTGGGGCCGGGTGTCCCAGACCGGGTGGGCCGGATGACATAGGGCCGTAGATATTTAGGTTCAGTACATGGTACTCTCATTCAGGTTCAGGGGGAAAGAGTACAAACCAAAGCTGTGAACGTAGGGAGTTCAGACTACCTTGGACCAGAATGGTTCATGCATGTGTGTAAGTGTGTGTGTGTATGTGCAAGTGTGTGTGTGTCCTTCAACAGTCCTTTCCATCTGGCCAAGCTGAAGCAGTTCTATACTTCTTTTATTTTCTCTTTTTTTTTTGCGGAAAAGAAAAAATCCCAAACACTGAACCTCACTTTTTTCCATCAACGCAGTGCCAAACCTCACTCCTTGCTGTGTGAGTCGTCTAGGGCTTTGACCCCCAGAACAATGCCACCCCTTTGGGAGAGAAGGACAGGGAGGTTGGGGTGGGTGGAACATGAGGAGGATGGAGGGTGACCGGGGTCCCCTTCCCACTCTGTCCATGACTCCTCATCCACCCCTTGCCGGTGTCCCAGCAGTTTCTCTTGGGCTCTACATGGCAGGGTGGGATGTTCGCGGGGAGGGGGGACGCCATCGGGCTTCGCTTCCCCCACCCCACCCTTTCCAATTGGTTCGGTCAGTCTGTTAAGGGGCGCGGGCTCAGTTTGAAGCGCTGCTGTTGGAGGAGCTGGAGGTGGAGGCCATGGCCATGCCCGAGGTGCCAGAGGAGGCCACCGACTTGCGGATGTGGGGCATGAGGAAGGGGTCACTGGCCAGCTGGTGCACATCGATGCGGTCCTCCTTACGGTAGACCAGACAGCGCCTTATAAAGGCCTGGAGGGAGAGAGAGGGGAAGAGAGTGGAATGTACAGTCTCATGGTGTATTTGTGGTTTTGCAAGTCACAACTGGCTCGCTAAAAATGATTTCAGAACACATTGTAAAAAGTGCAAATATCAGCCATAATCCATGTCATGACAGGGCTGTGAATTGTGGCGAAAAAGGTCCTATTATATTAAAGTACATATATACACATATATAAAATACAAATACATTTAAAAAAAAAGATTTTTGTTAACATGAGAAGTCACAGACAGAGAAGATGGGAGTGCCACAGTGCCATGGGAGGGGAACAGGATAAATCTTATGCAGGGAAGAAATATGCCAAAGAACACACATGTGATGGAGGTGGAGAGGTCATTAAATGTTGATGAGAGAATTTTATGCACAGCCAAATGGGATGGACAAAAATAAGGTGGTAAGGAGAGAGATTCCAGTACCTTAGCTTCAGGTGTGACTACTGGTTTGGGGGGAAACTGCACGTCCGTTGCCTTCAGTATGGTGTTCTCCTGCAGGATGTCCTGCTGGGACTGGTTATGGCCAAAGGGCTGGAGAGGCAGAGAAAGGGAGGTCAAGTATTGTTCCAACAACTGACAATTCTCTGAAGGGTGTACAAAATGTTAACTAAATGAATAAAGGAAATATGAATATGAACAGTTAAATCAGTGTGCACTGACAGTGAGCACTGTCAATCTTAACATTTCATTAAGTCTCATATTCAGTCTTGAAATCTTATTTTTCTTAGAACAAGTGGGAAATTCTCCCAATGGGGGTTGAGATGATTCCACTTGTTCCAAGAAGTTTCACTTGTTCAAGGAATTTTCTAGAAACAAGTGTTCTTGAGACAAAGCAGATTAAGGCACACTCCACTGATATGAAAAAAACGACACTTGATCCAAAAATTCTTGAAAACAGTTGTTTTGCATTGGAACCATTGGCAGACTCAATAAATGTAACTCAATAATAGATTAAATGACTTGATTTTTTCAGTGTGTGTCTCTTACCTTGCGGCCATACAAACACTGGTAGAAAATGACTCCCACCGACCACACATCCACCTTATTGGAGATTTTGGGTGGCTCCTTCCCGACCACAAAGCACTCTGGGGGCAGGTACCTAAAAAGTGAAAAGGGGAACAAAAGTAAAATGAATCACTTTCAACAAACCAAATGATCACAGATTCGGTCCAGTGAGTCCCACGGCTCGTTTGGAGCCATGGCGTATAGACCAATTGAATCATCTGTTTATTTGAATGTGAGCTCAGCTCTCTGGCTCCCTAGTTGAGCAGCTGCCTTAATCTCCTCCATAGAGAATACAGTGACGTTAGCAAGCACAGTTTAATAGATGCTCGGGAGCACCTCAGTAAGAACCGGGCTCTGTGTGTTTGTTGGTTCGTTTGTTCATTTGTGTGTAAAGCTTTTAGCAATGCGCACTGCTTAGGGGAATTACAGTATGCACCGTTTAGGCAGCATAACACCCTGCATAATGCCTTAAACACACTACCTCCGTCACGTCACCATCAGTGCTGTGTCAACATCACGTTCTACCTGCCCCACAGAACACGTCAGGACTGACCAGAAAACAACCAAAATAAACGTTATTTCAATGCACTACACCTTGAACACACTACCTCCTCCTCTGACGTGATGTGGGTAGTGTTGGACGCTGCCATCGAACGTGACGCAACGCAGGCAGTGTGGCAGCTTCGGGCAGCTTTCATTGATTTCAATGAATCATGAACTTGACGGTGAACGCTGATGGCGACGTGACGTGACGTGACGGAGGTAGTGTGTTTAAGGCGTAAGGGAAATGCAGTGTGCTCTCGTACACCAGGCAGTAAGATAGAAGTCACATCAACAAACTAGAGGCTGGTGCGCTGTACAGTCACATACCAGGAAGTAGCTCGCTGATTTTCTGTAGTGACCAAGTCACTGCATTAATTAAATAGTTTGTTCAGCGATTCTCTTAGTTACAACAACACTGTGCTACCACAGCACTCTGGTGTTAACAGGTGGAGTTTTTAAAGTCAAAGTAGTTTCACTCACTCCAACCATGCATTTATGTCTGATCTGTAAGTCCATTAATACCGTCAATATCTAAGGTGCATTATATTTATTCTTTTGTTCTTATTATGATTTTGTTCTTGCTTGTTTGTTTTGTCTATAGTGTCTTGTAAGCCCATGCGGGCTGGGCACCTTTTGGTGCATGACACTGAATAATAAATTACTACTACTACTACTACATACCCCCCCTCCACCCATGCAACTAGAGAGAGCTAGTGCACTTGTAACATATTACATACATACATACAAAGAGCTACTTCTACAACATAGTACGTGTTGTCTTATGATCATAAAGAGATTTAGCTATAAACATAACAGATATAACCAATCATTTGAGTTGCAGAGAATTATGGGAATTAAGTGGAAATAGTATATATACACATATCTTGCAGCTGTGAAGATTCATAATGAAAGTTTTCACAATAATACAATACTTGTATCCCCGTTTACATTAGATACCGCTCAATTAAGAACAGACATGATTTACTGCATGATGATTTTCTGCTGTGATGATTTTTTATGTGCAGGGTCTCACCCCTGACAGCCTGACCTGAATTTGCCCCTTGAAGACCAAGGCACCGTGGTAAAAATAAACAGCACAATTTATCATATCGTTGATGATTGCACCCCTGCTATAGGGTGTCATGTTCCAGTGTGAAGCTCACCAGTATGTCCCTGCTCCCTGTGACGTCAGCTCCATCCCGTCCACAGAGTTGTAGCTGTCGTCGTCCATGATCTTCGACAGGCCAAAGTCTGTGATCTTGATCTCCCCGCAGGCAGTGCCGTTCACCAGGAGGATGTTACCTGATGAGGATGAGGAAGGGTTTCAACACTTTTTGCAATGAGCAGTGCTTAGGAGAATTATGCCCCAAGCATCAACCAACTGGAGGCTGGTGCGCTGTACATCCACATACCAGGAAGTAGCTCGCTGATTTTCTAACTGTAGTGGCTAAGTCAATGCATGAATTAAATATTTTGTTCAATGATTCTCTTAGTTACAACAACACTGTGCTACCACAGCACTCTGGTGTTAACAGATAGTTTTTAAAGTCAATGTATTTTCATTCACTCCAATCATGCATACACCACCACCCCTCCAAGCACCAGCACACTTGTTACTTAATTAACAGCATTGCTGAGACATGTTGCTTATAATGTCATTAACGCTGACAAACGACAACATGCCTCTAACAGCACAATGGCTAGTTTAGCGTGGAGACCCACCGGGTTTAAGGTCGTAGTGGATAATGGGCGGTCTGATCTCATTGAGGTACTTGAGGGCGTTGACAATCTGCATGATGATGGAGCGGCCCTCCTTCTCTGACATAAGCTTGTGCTGCTTCAGGTAGAAGTCCAGGTCGTTGCCCTCGCAGTACTCCAGCACTGTGCAGAACCTGCTCCAAAACAAGGGAGAGGCACTGAATCAACTCAGCCAGATTTA
The DNA here is from genome assembly GCA_900302605.1 of Rondeletia loricata. Classification (NCBI taxonomy): domain Eukaryota; kingdom Metazoa; phylum Chordata; class Actinopteri; order Beryciformes; family Rondeletiidae; genus Rondeletia; species Rondeletia loricata. The sequence goes on from OMLI01018448.1 coordinate 30,897, forward strand.
GCACATCTAGTCAAAATAGAGAGTCAGGAGCTCCACATTGAAGAAAGAGGCAGGCATTTGTTTGAAAGGAAAGGACTTACGAGTCAGTGTCAAGTGAAAAGTAGTCGTAGAGTTTGACTATCCGTGGGTGGTCCAGCTCTTTATGAATTCTATATTCTCTGCATGCATGTCTGAAACAGAAAGACCATTTTTTACATTTTACGTATTTTACCCCATAAACAATACATGCAGGGAATAATGCGATGGGTATATGAATTGGAACAGAACATCACTCATGATGGAAATAGCCAGTATTGCGTAAAAATAGCACAACACTCACTTGTGGTAGTTTTCCTTCTTCTCGTCCCTCCAGTTCTTGTTTAACTGGTGGATTTTAACTGCAACGTACCTTTGCTCCGTTAGGTCAAAGGCCTGGAAAAGAAGCATCTCCTGTTAGTTAGGAATTGCATTTGGCACAACTTTGTTCTAGCTGTGATGTCCAAGAGACTCTGCTGCACATTAAAGGGCTGTGTTCATTCATCATTTTTACAGTGATGATAGCAGCTTCTTGGAATGACTCTCAAAATCTGGCACAATCATTTACTTCAAAATGTTGACGTTAATGTAGTGTAACATAATGTTACAAGCACCCGCAAATATTTTCCAAAGTATGTGCAGTCCAGTCATTACAGTCTCTTTCAGACTATCTGTGAATAGTTTTGACCAGTCCTGTGTGTTGGAAGTGTTTTGTGTGTATGTGTGTGGCACTTTTTGGCTAAAGCCCAATGCTGCCTCTTCTCTTTCTGATTTATGAAATGTTTTGGCCTAGGTTTACATTCACCAAAATTGGCACACATCAAACAGCCACATAATATCAGTGCTCATTATGATTAAAGATACTTGGTAAAATAATGTATATTTAAAGATAAATGTGTTGTATGCCTATTATAAGCATAGACATATGAGCAAAGTAACAACAACAACAAAATCCCAAATGGGATAAAAAAAATTGGGGGAAATAAGACTGATTTCACAAGACCGTACATCACACTATGCTACATGCTTGCTTGTGCCTATAAGGCTATCTGTGGGAAATATGAAGTTGCTCCCACCTTGTAAACTTCACTGAAACCTCCCCGTCCGAGTAAATGGAGTAGCAGGTAGCGGTCATTTAGTGTAGGGTGGTCTTTGAATCTGCATGGGAGGGGGAAAACATTTTCATTGCCTATTTAGACAGAGCACAGAGACACATCAGAGCAGACAACATGGTGGGCATTTAGTAGTGGTAAAAAGCAGAAAACGCACTGGGAATTATCCTCGTTGTGGATCCTCTTGAGCTCGCGAATGTGCAGGTTCCGCACTCGCTCCAACCTCTCCAGCTCCGCCTGGATCTCAGCCTCCTCCTGCAAAGGACAGACAGAAAAACAAAAAGGTAAAAAGTAGTGCAATCAACAACAAAACGTCAACTACAACAGACTGGAAACAAGGCAGCAGTAAACATGTCCTCCCCCACAAATGATGCAGTCCCACTCTGGGCCAAACAGTAACAAATATGTCAGACATTACCTTCTTGAGATGACCTAGTCTTAGCTTGAAGATTTCCTCTTGCTCGTGGTACTCTGCCTGTGATAACCTGCGAGGACACAGAACCAGTCTAAGTGACTGCAGAGCTTAGAAAATGGATGCAGGACAAAACAGCACTGACATCAAAGAGAAGACAAATAACAAATAAAACAGCATACGCTTCGCTCTCTGCTCCGTTGGTCTTGCTCTTGCGTTTGTTTTGCTCCAGGCTTGGCGGTGGAGTCTGGGCCATGGAGGGTGGCTTGCGCTTGGCCAGCTGCTTCCTCTGTCTTTCAATGTCCTCTCGCTGGGAGTTGATCCTTTCCTGTTGTCTGGACACACACAGACGGACAGGTGATGAGGAAGTCAGAGCCTGTTCAGTCAAGTTCCTTATTCATTTTAGCTCAGATTATGTTAGAGGACATAAGTACAGATTCTGTACAGACCCACGGCACATTTGTGGCGATGACATATAGACCTAATTAATAATGAGTTTGCTTGAATATGAGCTCTCTGGCTCTCTAGTTGATCAGCTGCCTTCATCTCTTCCATGGAGAATGGAGAATACAGTAATGTTAGGCTATTTGGCTTGCAAGTTAACGTTAGCAAATGAACTGTTTGCAAACACAGGATATAATATACTACATTCATACATAGAAGCCCTGCTTGTACAACAATAATTATAAAATGCCCGCGTGTGTTGTCTCACGATCATAACAAGTTTTAGCCATACATCACTGTATCCCAGCAGTCCATGCAAACTAATAGATGAGGAACCCAGTTGCCTTTGTGTGATGTCACTGAATCTCATTTGCATATGAAGAGGATTATGGGAGTTTTGTACTTCCTATTAATCGATTAAGACACTGCAAAATACAGAACAGGCTTGGTTTGTTTGTAAAAACATATTTTTTTCACCACACCGCACCGTATAGACGCGTGAAGTGTCTCATTCTTTCGGAGTAGTCTGATTTTGGCTCTTAAAGACCACGGCACCATGGTAAAGAAAAAGGCCAGAGTAACAGGGAGGGTGTGTAGAAGAAGCTTAAAGTTATAACATGGAGATCCTCACTTGATGAGATTCTGGAAGGCATATCCATCCGTCCACTGCTCTGTGAAAGAGGCTCCATGTCTCACTGTGGTGAAGTGACCCAGTCGAAGTCTGTCCTGCATGCTCTTATCCCGGCATGCCATCTTCTCCTGCTTGGACTGGAGGAAGAGCACAGAGAAACACAAACATCAAACCTGAGTTGGTGACCAACAACTGTTGATCTCAAGTGGCTTAAATCAGGGGTTCCCAAACTTTTTCATGTCAAAAACCAACAAGTAGAGGTGCTTTAGACCCCCCAATTTAATGAAAGTTTTTGTCCCAGGGACCCCAATCTGCAAAGATTTTTGTTTTCTACTCTGCAGAAGGGGGGATAACAATGGGTACTTTGAAACATATGATGAAAACAGCCATTAATTTGCAGTCTCTCCTAGTGCTGACTTCTAGTTAATGAAATAATAGTGAAATTAGTAACTAAACCTCCAATCCTCATTTTGCTTGTGACCCCCTGGAACGCCCCCTCAAGGACCCCTGCAGTTCGGGAACTAATGGCTTAAATAATATAAAGTCATCATGCTATCAGAAGAACATACTTTCTCAATCAGCAGCTTCTTGGACATGGTCACACACTTGTTTAAGCGTTCCTTGTATCGCTCCAGCATCCTCTGCTGTTCATCAATCTGTCTCCGCAGATCACAGTTTGCCTGGAGCAAAACATACAAACCAGCAGGGGGAAAAAGCAGGTTAGATGAAAAAACAAAAACAATGTGAACATAAGTAAAGCTTGTTTATACGTGTACAGACATGGATAAAAGGAATGTGTCAACTCTTAACATGCCTTAAGCGTAAAAACCAAGACTGAGAACATTATATTCTCAAAATACAGAATGGCAAACGGAGTGGCAGGGATAGAGGTGTAATGAGATTAGTACCCGAAGCAAATCATCTATTCGGCCCTCCTTCTTCTCCAGGTCAGAGTTCTTGTTGTTCTCCATTGCTGTTAGTTTCTCTATGGTAAGGTCAGACTACAGGGCACAGTGAGGGAAAAAAGATTTGATCATTTAGAAAAAGAAAAAAAATTGGTTATATGCCAGGTATCAATAACAATAGTAATACGACAGGTAGATCTATCTAGCAATCTCGTTTGTCAAAGATGCGTTGCTGATGATTCCCCTAATTTATTGGTTTCTAGGCCAACTCTTCAAGAACGCCCTCTCGGGTATTACCGCAGTATTAAATCACATAAATGGCCAGCTAGCCTTGATAGGATGTCAAGTACCTGTGTGGCTTTGTGGAGCATGTGAAGGGAGGCAGGCTTCAGCGAACACGACGAGTGCTCTGTGTTGGCCGAGCTCAGAGAAGAGGGGCTTCCCTGCTGCACCTGGGAGGCAGACACATTCAACCAGTAAAAACCTATTTACATAATTATGGTGTCCCGAAATTTCATCAAGTTGAATTTGAGACTTTTTAAAGAGCTTTTAATGCCAGGTAGAATAAAATATAAGACCAATTTGGCAAATGAAATAAGCGTGAAATGAAAAACAACTGTAGAACCTATCAGAACATAAGTCTGTGTGACTGGGCTGATTTCTCACCGGAAAAACATTGTACCAAGAAACTGCTACATTTTTAAGACCTCTAAAACTCAACTGTATTCAAAACCTTTCAAGGCCTTGAGTTTACATCAAACCAAAAGGGACTGTGGAACAGCCTCCTCCATTATATCATGTCCGTCCCCTCAATCGACTCATTCAAAATTAGTCTCAATCCCATTTCTATACTTTTGCCTTTGACTGTTTGATCTGCCTGTGTGTGTCTGTTTGTGCAAGTTATTTTACTGTTTCTGCTCTGTGTTCCTTGTCTTCATTGTTTTTCTTGGTTGTATCTTTTGTACAGCACTTTGGTCAATGATCATAGTTTTAAATACGCTTTAAAAAATAAACTTGACTTAACCACAGACTCTAGATTCTGTATAGACTGTGTTCACAGACCATGTCAAGTTTTCCCCACCAAAAAAGGAACTTAGAAAAGTTCATAACAAGCGTGGAAGGGAGAACGGCAGGACAGAGTGGTGAGAGATAAAAGTGTGCGAGACAGGCCAGAGAGCGAACATGCTCACCGTGACAGGCGGGTTGGAGAGGGAGTGTTGTGGGGAAGAGCGGACCACTGGTGGAACCCCCCTGGCGGGACTGGTTCCAGGACCGCTACCTCCCGCAAACTGACACACACACACATAAGACAGGAGAGACAGAAAGCAATTCAGTGGAGGGACCAAAATTTAAAAAAATGCTGAAAGAAATGCTGGAAAGTTATGCACATAATACTGAAGCAAACTTTTTAGAAGACATGAACTCCGCTGGATACACGCTCCGCACAACACAGAAATAAGAGAAAGATTTGCTGCCACTCACCTCAAAATAATCACTAATTTTATGTCCCCTTGCGCCCGCTTTGCCTGAAATAGATAGAGGTAAAGGGAGTAAGAGAGAGGCTGGAATGCAGGAGACATGATGAGAGGATCACAGAGGAGGGACTGGTAATCTCACCTTGGCTGCTGTCAAAGGGGTCTGCTTTCCGTTTTCTCGCCCTCTGGTCGTTCGCCTTTTTCTCTGGAGTCTGTCAAAATAGTAATGAGGAAAAAGTGACACGACTGCATGTACAATAACGTAACATGGCAAGATGATTGGCATCAAAAATCCTGTTCCATAAGCGGCAGACAGAGACTAACCTCTAGCTCTTTGTCGCTGAGAGAGCCCACACTGCATAGACTCTGATTGGATGACTCATTCTGACCTGAACCCTGAAAAAAAATGGAGCAGGTAAATACAAGGAGGCACAAAAGACACAAGGAGTAAGTAGCTAATTGTATCGTCTGAGTGTTGGAACATGCATTTGTTGTGTATGCATCTGTAAGGAAACACAAAACGGAGTTGGAAATCAGAAAAAGAAAAAGGGGTGAGAAACCGAGGGAGACATAAGGAGGTACTGTCACCACTGGCTTCACACTGCATCTAGGCCTCTATCAGTCCTGATGCCGGTTCCCTAGGTGATGCCTGTCAGTCAAATGAATCACATCAGAATTCAGCAGGCACTGTCCAATCAGGGAGAGATACTTAGTCATTCAGCGCACACTAGAGCTCTCTCACTGAACCCTCCTAAAATGGCTGAACATCAGGCATGCTGCTGGGGATGTATTCCTCCCACTGTCTGTCACCTTTAGATAATGTCATCCATTTTTCTCCTGTTCACTACGGTCTTACCCGTTCTTTTCTTTTGTCTCTGGAGAAAGCCAATGAAAGATGCTAGATCCAAGAGTGAGAGCTTGTTTTCACCCAACAAAATGTTGGTTGTTTGATCAGACCTGTTGGAAATGCACTTTTCAACTATTTGAGCAGGCCCTCTCTGTTCCACTACCAAATGTGTGCTAGCTCTTTGTCCTCACAGGATATCAATTTTCCTCCCCCGTCGCTACTTTTATGCCAACTCAGTGATGACAGAGAGAGCAGCAGTGCCACGGGCTTTTCAAGGTCAAGAAAACAACTAAGCTGCTCTATGACATCCGTGGGGCTTTTAGACCACCAACCCATATTTCACTCTAGCCATTTGTTGACGCACTTCTCTCTCTCTCTCGCTCCCCCCCCACCACATTGCATCTCTGTGGCATGATGCCTTAGTGGGAGCCGCCATTTTCTCTGCGGCAGCAGCCATGCCATGCTCTGGGCTCAGCTCTGCCTATGGCTGGCACAGGGCCCACTCCTGGCGCTGACTCTCGCTCCCTCACTGTTCCAAGATCACCTTCCGCAAAGGCAGCTCCATCCATGTAGCAAGCTAGAGAGGCAGAACACTAAATGCTGCCTCCACTCACACCTGGTCAAGAACTATTTCTGCATTCCTCCCCTGCCTTCACTTCCCCCACCACCCCTGTCCTGTCTGTGGCCTTTTTGGCAGGCATCACCACTTGCACATACAGCCACTACATCATGAGCCAGGGAGAGATGCCATATCACACCAGCCAAAAAACACAGACACAGCTCAACCTTCTCCAGAGACAGAGACAAAAAAAAAGGAGCGGGGCCAAGCTTGTCCAGGCCAAACAGCAAAACGACACTGAGGCAGAGTGAGACAAAGAAAGAAAGACAGACACAAAGAAAATGTGTAATCAGGAAAATCTGTGATTAGGAGCTCCCTTGCTCCACCTCCGCGACATCTACTGTAACACAAACCTTAGCCACGCCGACCCCAGTGAAGCGAGCCTCCAACAGCTCCTGCCGTCGGGGGTCCAGGCTATGCAGTTCTTCCATCATGGCTGCAGAGACAAAAGCAGAGAGATTAAGGAAGAGGTTATAGGGTCTGGTATATTTAAGTGGGAGTGACAGATCACCATTTTGAAAGGTACTGGTTGTGATGAGTCATGGCTGTTTTTAGTTATATGGATGTGAAAAATTCCTGTTGTGACTCATCAATAACCCTGACAACAGGGGAAGATGTTTCCCAATAGCATGTGTGTCCAATAAGCAGTAGACCCAAATGCACAATCTGGACAAAAATATAGCCATTGTGGGATATTGAATATACATCAAAGATGTAGGCCAGATGTGTAGTCACTGCCTGGAAAATGACAGCATCACGTGATGAAGCCCTGACGTTACAGGCGTACATGGCGCTGGAGTTATGAAAGGTCACTAACGTTAATGGTGGAACTGCCAAGTACACTCAGCAATGGAAAAGGCCACATTAGACAATAAGTGCCTGGCTTGCTAGCTTGGGCAAAGGTTACACGCCCAACATTGACTGTTATGTATACCTATGTCTTGTACACGTTAACTGAATGGTGTAACCTGCTATATTTGTAACATTTAGGGATAAATGGTGGCTCATAATGACGGTACACTCAGAACTGAGCGTGTTGGCTCAGCTATGCTGACCATCGTAACGACCTGAAACATCATCAGTGAATGATCAGCAAGCTAGCTAGAGCAATGAGCTAACAAGCTTGCCAATGTTGGCTAACAGTTAGCATTGCAGTCTGAGCTAAGGTTAGCAAGCAGATTGATCATGTCAGGTCCCAAACAAGACAGAGGCTGATTAAGGTTGGCCATGTATCGTTACCTACTTAGGTAACGAAATACAATTAACACATCTGATACAGCTATTGTCCCCCACAACGAATCATGTCACCAGACACACACCTAAGCTAGCTGGCGCTAGTTAGCTGACTGGCTAACAGAAGCATCTTCTCGGTTCTGTGTTGTCGTGCCACGCCGCCTGCTCAGCCGGGACCTGGAGAATCGAACCGCCCGGGTCCGCCTAGCGGGCTACTTACTGTAACAAGTGTCTCCGCGGTCCTCCGGAGGGCCTGTTGTCGCCCCTGAAACGGCCCTCGTTGTCTCCCCGGTGCTCAGCAGACCCTCCCAGGGTAGGCCGCGTCCACAGCCGCGTCCCTCGCGTGCCGATTGTTAACGATCGAGACACGGGAGCGCGCGGTATGGCTCGCGGTAGACGACGGAGGATTCCCTCGGAGGCCCCGAGAACCTCAGGTATCCCAAACCCGCCTTTCCGTGCTTCTTAGGCGGGGATCCCCACCATCACACTCCTTTCTCCGAGGACCATACGTGCCTATGTCGGGTTGTCTCGTTCCACACAATGGCGACCATGTAGTTTCCACCGGGTATAAATGATTTCTTTAAGCGACTGCCTGTCTCCTCTCCCCCGGTGAGATGAATTCAGGTCCGGGGTTTTCAGCTCGATCAAAACAAAGTTCGGCTCCAGTCGCCTTCCTCGCCGTAGGGGGAAACCGAGCTGTTACGGAACTTCTGTTGTTGCAATCGTTTCAGTTTAATCCGGATCGATTCGGTTCGGTTCTCATGTTTTTGCAATGTAAACAATAATCAATAAAATCTCATATTTTCTCGTGAGATTGTCCCAAGTAATTTGGCTCCTCACCTTCGTCCAGTCCACGCCTGCCCCCAAATCTCTTGTCTGGACCAATGGCAATTCATTTAATACGGAATACCATTAAACAGCGCCCACCCACCCAACACAATGACCACTTATCACCAGAAAGTTGCCATATCCACACATTTACACAATATTCCCAATAAATGGTGAAAATACATCATTTCTGAGTGTAACATATGCCAATTTCAGAGCATCCATTCCATCATATCAACAGTTCAACAAGAGGCTGAGACAGATTTACAGTTTTATTCATTTTGAAGGTAAGAAAGGTTTATCATGCCATTTGTTTTAAAACACCAGATCATTACAAATAACATTTGGCTGAATAGAAACATTCATACGAGGGTAACCAGCCCTTTTTTTCAGATTACTCATCAGCTGAAAATGATCGGTCATCTTCACTTTTTGGAGCCAGGGGTGTTTTGTTTTTTTTAGACAGCACCATCAGGACGCTGGCCATAAAACAAGTCCATCAACAGTATAGCAGCTGATACACCGTCAGGCCTTTACAACATGCCACCATCCAGTTCCATCTCCTTTTTATCACAACGGAGTGTCTTCCTTCTATACATCCTCTGAAGAAAACGAAGACAGCACCGCCTCGAGTTCCGACGCCTGGTTTCAGTTGTGGCCGAAGGACAAACGGGCCGAGCTCCCTCCTCTGGCTCAGCCCTGCGTCTCAGGTGGCTGAATGAGAGCCTTGCGGTACTTGCACTGGATCCACACCCTGTACATGGTTAGCTGTTTGCCCCTGTTCACCTGCAGCCTCCTGTCCACAAGGTTCTGCACTTTGTCAAGCCCTGCCTTAGTGAACATCTCATGGAGCTCATCTGGAAAAAATATATATAAATAAATACATATACGCATACATGTTTAGAGCTGCAACGTGGACACAGGGATTCTAGTCTTCATTTGTTTACCTTGAGTAAAGAAATAGACCCGTGTCCCATCGCCCCGGACATAAAAGTTTTCCGACAGACACCTTCCTAGGAGAAGGACAGAAAAACGACCCACCCGTTATTCTACAACAAATCGCAGACGTCTAAATCAACATTCGACACTTATTCAATGGCGTTTCAGTTTGTAATGTGTCATTTAAGGCACTGGACCTGCTCAGATCTGCGTATCGGAGCCCTGGTCAGTCTCACCTTTCTTGAAGCGGAGCTGTGCCATATCGTAGCGCCCATAGTCCCTGAGCAGCATCACTCCCCCAGGCTTCAGCAGCCGAGCTAATCTGCTGATGGATGCCTGCATTCTGAGAGAGGGGTGAAACTTTGAAATTACCAGCGCTATATTCAACGACAAACGCAGAGGGAGAGAGAGAGAGAGAGGAAGAAAGAGAGGGGAGGGGGTCTTACTTGTCAGGATGCAAAGCTGATAGCACGAAGATTAGCACTACAACATCAAGGGCTCCATCAGCGACGGGGTAACTGGCTTCCACGTCACTCAAGTCATGAACAAAGGCAAAGCAGCGCCCAGGGTCGTACTCTGGATTAGTCTGATGACAAGAAGGCAATGTTAATTCATCAGTTAGCCCACAACTCTACTGATGAATACATCTATCAGCACATCATCCTTTCATTTCCCCCCTCATCTCACCTTGACTAACTCCACAGCAGTGCTGGAAAAATCACAGCAGTACACAAAAAGTCCCGGGTCACTGCAAAAACCAACGCTGCCGTTAGAGCTTGAAGTGTACATCATAAGACAGAGGCATATTAGTGTATATTTCATTATCAAACATGGCCTGAAATGTATACATGGAAATGCCCTGCCTGCACTCACTTGTTGGTCTTCAGAATAGGGAAAACAGTGTTGCCCACACCACAGCCAACCTGTCAGGTGAAAATCATTCATATAGCATTAATTCTGTGGACTCCGGTTCATTTTGCACCCAATGACAAACACTGACGTATAAAGCAGCTATTGTTTCAGGAGAATGAATCCTGACAAGAATTCTAACAGCTGGTATTTAGGGAGATTCTGCCCTTTCGTCATCAACGTGTATGGTAAAGGTTTGTCTAACTTGCTTGGGAGAATGTCTCCAGACTCATTTCTGACCTCCAGAATGCGGTATGTGGCAGAAGAGCCAGGGAAGTCACCATCAGCGTGAGGAAGACGGGCGACTTCCCTGCCTTGCTCGTGGTCCAGATTGTCCTGCTGACCGTCATCTGTGCCGGAGACTTCAGGATGGGATTCGTGGTTGAGGCAACGCTGTGGGGCTAGCTCTGGGAACTCCGTGAAGAGCCAGTGACGGTCTTTGAAAAAACGATTCTCGTGGATTGTGTAAAAATCGTTCCAGTACTCATTCGCCCGGCTGTCATATTCTTCTGCAAAAAAAGTAGGTCAAAAAGTAAGCCACAGTTGAAGTGAGTATTGTTATCGGCTTGTATTTGTAAAGCACCTCAAACCACGGTTAATACAGCTAACTAAAACAAATATTAAGCATAAGCAAAGCATGAAAGATGATTGTGAAACTATAATTTCTGCCTCGGATTTTGGCTGAAAAAAAAAATGACCAAATGACCATTGGCCAAAGCCATGTCATTTTATTATATAAGAAAACCATTTAGAAATTAATAAGAGCCACATCTGCAATGACTACATTGACGCACAGCATGGATATCCTAATTCTCCAGCATTCTCTATTTGTGCATGTTTTTAAGCACTGATCACATGAAAACTAAACTAAAGCAACTGGAATGAAAATTAATGCAAATACAAAATTAAGGAATGCTGTCCTACTGTTCCCAATAGTCACTAAAAACAGATACTTGATGCCAATCCTACTCTGAGATGATTTGTTTATGTGTTTATGGGTCTAAACTACAATAATGCAACCTTGTTTCTGTGGAGGGAGCGGCTGACTGTTTTCTAGCACCTTCTTCTTTGCAGCTGCCTCTTGTTCCTCTGTCCACTCCACATTGTCCCTGTTGACAATGGAACACCATTATCTACCGTGGGTAAAGTGACTTGGTGGAAAACAGCAAACAACAGCTATGACAATCGTGCACACATTCAATGACAATTCCTGTTATTTTCATGTGATGTTCAGACGATTCTTTGGCCTGAGAGAAGTCTGAGGACCAGGTGAAACTGGAATACTGGGTTTGGTTAGTAGCCACACAAACATCAGCAAAGATTCCCACCACAAAGTTAGTGCTAAATGAATGAGAGTTTGAATGTGAAATGGTCGTGATTTTGCCCAAAATGTGAAACAACTCGCGGTTGCCCCAATGACTTGCCCCGATACGTGCCGTTCTCTATTGCACTGAGAGAACATCACGCCAAACTCCATTAAAATGTGGCATTTTTATGTTGCTTTGCGTATTGGCAAAGGTATATACTGTATAGAATATGACTCAAAACATTTGCTGAATCCCTAGGAGATACTCTTCAATTCGGCCTACATATAAACCGTCTATCAGCACTTGTCTCAATAAAATGTCAACTTTTAAGACATGACTGACTTTTGATTATCTAAAATACAACGCAGTGGACGGTAGCGAGCAGTTAGAACACATTTTAAGTGCTGCTTAGTGGATTATATGTGTAACGAACCTAAGAGTGGATCGATTCAGAAAAGGATCTTATCCGATCAGAGTATATATCGGTGTAGGCTACTACCAGAGAACCAAACCATGTATTCCAGTTTCACCTGGACGTTTTCACTCCCAGGCCAACATTTTTATACCCTGGAATAAGTGTTACTGTTAAGTGTCAATCAGTAACTATACCAAATAAATTCAGCCTATAGTTAGCTAACGTGAATTCATCAAAATAGCGTCCACAGAGTAGGATGGCTTTTCCCAGCCAGGAGCAGGAGACACCGGCTCTGACAGAGATGCACGTCATCAGCAACATCTGTCCTCCTGCGGGCTCATTTTGTACCATGCGTTGTGCTGGAAGACCTGACGCGGGTCGGTGAGGAAACGAGTCCCGAACTGAGGTCGTTTCACATCTCCGGTAGAAGAATCTGGCAGAATCGGTCCGGTTTCCCTGCCTTCTCCCTCCACTCCAGCAACGGCATGGGGCGCCGCCATGTTGGAATGACGCGGCGGAAGGGACGCGTGCTGCCTTCAAGTGCCGTCAGGTGAGCGCTCACAGACGTTGGTGAATACATGAAGGTAAACAAAGTGGTAAATACGACTCGCATGTCAATAATTGCTGTATGTTTCTGTTTTCTTTCAACACAAAGTAGCTGCGTGCTGCTTGATTTCTGAAATAAGCCACCAGCCACCAAAAAACGTACACGACAAACATATTTACGACTTTCCAGTACAAAGTCGGAGCTTACGTGGAGCACGTGAAGGCAGCATAGAACATGTTCCTTCATAGAGTGGATGCAATAAATAATTCTGCTTCTATTAATGAATTCTCCATAGTCCGACTGGTCATCCAGCTCTGTACACATGTGTTTATTAGTTGTTTGACAGTAAAACCTGCACAGGGACATATTTTAGGATGTACTTCTTTATAATGGAGCAGATGATCAATGCAGTGTTCATACAGTAGAGGGAGGCATATCCCAACATTAACTTTGCCATGGTCCATGAGCCAGGGGGGCAGTAGCCTACACCTGGAGGGATGGTGTCACATTAGAATTGTGTTTGAAGCTCTCTGTCTCTCAGTGTTTTGGATAATTATTTTCTAAGGCACATTTTCAGTGTTTATTGTAGAGCTCTATGAAACATCATGCTGACCGTCTGAATGGAGCAATGAGGGAGAATGGAGTGTTCAGCTCCTCATCGAAAATACATGGGACATCTGTGGAACTTATTGTTGAACAAATGTCATGGTTTATCCACACCATTACCATAAGGCGAGTTAATTTTCAAGACAGACTTCTCACTGAGTGGATACAGTTTTAGAACGAGGGAAATATTTCTATCTCAGATCTGTCAAATTAAAATTTTCTGCTTTGGATCTACAACATAGAGCTCAAATAACCCTTTGTACAGGCTTCTGTGATTCTGATCTGAATACAGGGTAAAAGTAGCTTTGATATTTATTCAGAGGAGCCCTAAAGTCAAGCGTCTTAACATAGGGGAAGCAAAAGGAGTCAGTTCATGATCCACAGTTATAGGATAGGGAGACCATTGTGACCAATCTCCTCCCACTGAATCTCACTCAGTGTCCATCCATGAAACACTGTTCACTTCCATGCCTGGCAAAGTTTTTTACATTCTATCATCAGTTTACTGACTTGGTGAGATTCATCAGGAAGTTCCCTTTTCTATCCTTTCAAGTTTTCTGGTATATTCTGCAACAGCTAATGAAAGAATGAACGTCACTCATCGCATTTTTAATAGTTTAATTTCAAACACGCAGCAACATCTTTACAAAAACAAGGCTTAAGTGTACAAAACACACCAAACATGGGTGGCACGTGAGAGGATTTCAACAAGTGAGCAAAAAACGGAAACTGTGGCGTTTCTGTGGTATAAAAACATGACAAGTGGGCATTTTGTTAGAAAAGATAGACAGAAAAGTCTCCCAAGACAAATACAAAAGTGACAGATTTTCAAGCAGCAGCAGTTCTCCTCAGTATATTTTGAAAAAGTTTCTCAGTCGGTCATTTTGGAGTGATAACATACTGGACTCGCAACACTACAGTTACAATTACAATTATTTTCTTAATTTATGGCCACAAAACATCTGCTCTGTCTCTCCAGTTATGTAAGTTAATTGACTCCTGATTGCAATGTACAGTACCTAAAGAACTGTAAAGCCAGATTAGGCCTGTAGCCTAAAAGCGGGCAACCATATTTGTAACCCATGTGAATAGTTTTAATACTTTTTTTTACATTATGTACAATTACAGTATATTGTTGACAACAATCACCATATTTCATCTACAGTAGCTGGTCACATGACAGTGTAAAGGGTTCATCCCATCCCTTTCTGCTTTGCTACATTACATCTCTGTTGTAGACCCCTGAGTTTTTTCTCACTGCGTTTGGTCCTTAGTTCCCTCGGTACGTTACGTTGGTGAAAGTGGAGGTGGCTCCTTTGTACAAGGGGTTGTTACCCTGGGAAATGGAAACAGAGGAAAAACAGTCATTAAAAGATGTGTTGAATTTAATCTCACACTGATACACAACGTCTCCAAGGACAATTCCGATTTTCTCCATCAGATGGCAGCCTATTCTGTTCTTTTGCGATACTCCACTGATCCCTGAAGCACAAATTAATCTTTTCCCTTGCCCCCCTCGACAGTGACGTCTAGTCGTCAATCTTCAGTCTTTCTGTTACTGTATGCTGTCAATATTTCAGTATTACTCACCGTATCCCACTTGGCTTTGGCTCTCTCCTCCTCAAACTTGGCGAACTCTCTGCGGTCGTGGATGGTGACCAGCAGCTTCCAGATGAGCAGGCCGACTAGGCCCAGTAACAGAATGGCTCCGGTCACCGCCAAGAGCAGCACCAGGATGTCAGGACCCTTAGGACACTCTGATGGAGACACAGGGAGGGGGCCAGAGAGAGAGAGAGAGAGAGAGGAAGGAGAAGATGCAAAAGGAGAGGTTGAAAGAGTGCAGAGAAGAGCAGAGGAAAGATGAAAAAAGGAAAGAATAAAGAGGAAAGTAAGCCGGTGAGAAGACAAAGTAAGACGTGAGAGGCGATCTCAGGTGAAGTTTGTTTCCGATGATGCACGATGAAGACTAGCTGATAGGTGAGTTCTGCTGTAGAGAACCAGCCATTATAGTATGCACACGCTGTTCCTGCTGCCAGATACAGACTGAGATGACAATGACATTCACAGAACATGCTATTCTCAGCTACTAATGAAGCCTCTCCCTGCATCTAGCTGCTACTCTTCAGTTTTCTGTCAGTC